>PVIH01003231.1:113314-165755 GCA_004025045.1 Sigmodon hispidus | reverse complement strand
TGAATAAGGATATACAGGGATGAAAAAGAAAAAATTCAGAGGGAAAGCTGAACACAAAGTAAATATATGTGTAGTAATCTTATTTGCATTATCACCCTTGATAAGTCATACTTATGATTTTTATCTTCTTCATAGTTATTGTTAACTTATCAGCATTTTAAATTCATTTTACTGTTTTTCTTGATAAATACAAAATAAACAAAGAAGGAAAAAAATGATTTCCATTATCAGAAGACAGACATTATGATGATAGACATTTCTATAAATATAGTCTATCAATATAATCTCCACAAAAGGAGGTTTAGATCAAATTAAGCACGGATTAAATACAGTCCATAAATGCATTAATTTTAAAGAGTGACTTATCTCTACTGACAAGCCTTTTAGAGATTTAATGGAGCTATCAAAACAAGATTCCAATCCCTAAACTAAGAAGTTCATGCTAGCAAATAAAACCCCTGTACCAGGAATGGGTTACATCTTTTTAAACTGTAACCAGTTGATCTACATAGATCTTCATGCATTATAGACTATTGCTAATACTCTTAGATACCCTCCAGAACTTGACTGTAAGATCTTATTGCTGACACGTTACATAATTGAGTCACGGGACACAGAAAATCAAGTTCAGTTCATCTGGAAGCTACTGACTATTTTTTACTGTTGGAAGGTACTATAAATGTTCCAGAGGAGAAAAGTAATTCTCTATTTTAGCCATCTGTGAACCTTGTAAACTATAAAAACAACTGGCCTGACAAGATATGCCCACTGGTACAATAGTAGACTAAATGTTATGGAACTACCCAACCATTTTCAGATTGGACCTAAAGCCCATTACATCGGTAGGATCCACAACTGGCACTGTTAACAGGGCCAAGAACCTGTGGTGAGATAGGTCTCAGGTCCTAGGAGAGAGGCTGATACAATTATTTTGTTAAATGAACACAATATTAAAACAGCTCTTAATGAACTACTGCTTAACCCATATAACAGAGCATGTTTAAACTCTCATCAGGAAATCTAGCTACTCTTTGCAAGAGAACAGTTAATATAGAGCCCTTCAACTAGTCAACATGCAGGAAATAGGAGACATTGGAGTGCTCTGCTCTAAATGGGACACACACATCTCACCCTACCCTAAAATGTGCCAGAATCGTGGCATTGTTCATGAAAGCTTTTTAGAGTGAGAAGTGGTGAAATTACATCAGTGAAATGGAGTTTCAGGATACAACAGGGAATTTGTACACATGAATGCACAGTGATCACAACAACTGTTCAAGATGTACAGAAGCTCTTCCTAGACAGAATCCCAGAATGGAGAAAGACGTTATTTTATAGTTTCTTGGAGAAGGGAAATTGGTTTACTTTAATGATATATCCTTGGTGGGTTGGCCACTCATCAAGGTAGGTCCTACTCTCAATATTAATTGAGTAACACGAACTAGATTTATGAAGAAATGAAAAAAAAAGAAGAAATTTTAAAGTTAGTAGGAAGACATGGAAGGGTGGAGAGTATGGTTTAAAGGTGGCAAAGGAGCAGTGGGGGTCAAAATGTTCAAAATAAAATGTATAAAATTCTTAAAGAATTAACAAAATATTGCAAAAACAAATACAAATTTAAAAAGTTATAAAATAATGAATTTACAGCAGTAATATTCTATGTACTCTCACTTGTAAATGTCTCAGTTTCTATGAATATCAGAAATCGGTTTGTTCACTTAAGACCCTTTTAATTTATATATCAGCAATAGACAGTTTAATTTAAAACTACCATTTTCACCCATTCAGCTCACTTATTTGCTCATTAAATTTTGTATCATTTCTCAAGTCTCTCCTGATAATTTTATTGGGCAGAAATTTTAGTTGTTGATATTGTTTTCAAACTAAGTGTTTGTTAGGTAGCTATTAGAATATCATCTATAATCCCCTAATTCCAATAAAAACTACATAATAACATCTTGGAAGATCTATTGAGTCATTAAAATTATCCTGTCCATGAAAAACAGAATACATAAAATATAATATATGACTATGTCATGAACAGCTTTTGATATGAAAACAAAATTAAAATCCTTTGAACAAACAATATTTTTTGATGTTTATGGTATAGTCCATGAACATTTGCAGTAACTTTGATTGTTTATCAAACTATTTTAATTAAAGTAATTTTCTTATGGGGAAATCATGTCATTCATAAAAGTCTAAAATATTTAAGATTTCCTAGGGTTATGATAATATAAACTTAAATCATAAGAATAACAAAAAATATCCCAGTTACACTTGTATCTGTGACACTGTATTTTCTAGGGGGACATAACTTTTAGTATAAGGAAGTATGCCTAAGATATCATAGAAAAAGTCACATGAACTTTGGTAATATTATTTTACAAATTTCACTCTTAAGAATCATTAGCAATAAACTGACATTTATAACTATTCTAAATAATGCAACAAAAGCATTTTTCAAGGTTCACGTGCTGCTTTTCATATGCAGACTTTGCAGTTCTCTTCAATAATTCAGTGTATTTGGACAGATCTTACCATATCTTACTTTTTGAATTCAAACTTACCTTGTCGTGGAAGCCATTCAAGCATTTGTAGAAAGGAATAGTTTTGATTCTTTGTTCAATGTGACCCTTTCATTTTGCTTGGCCTCTCTTTTCCTGCTCAGATGTAAATCTTTAGTAAACACTGCTGTTTGTGGACATGCTCGTCTGTCTATCTTCTTAATTAATTAAAGCAACATCTGTGTGGCTAATTGGCTAAGAGTCTCAAGTCCTAAAATTTTGAAGCCTAATGTGACAATCTACTCCCTCAATAACCTAAGCTGTTTAGTGGAGCTCTGACGCCTATCATTCAATTTTACCTGACTGACTCACACTATTTCTTGCTGTTTCTAGTTCATTGGTCTTTGCCTGTTACTTTCTGCTCTAGGCATGCATTAATTTCCTCAGTGTTATGACTCATGTTATTTAATACTACTGAGAAATAAAAATGTAAAATAATGGAAAAAATGTCATATGAATTTTGTCGTATGTTTTTATTGGTCACAAAGTAAAATCCATAGATAAAATACATTGTTCTGTATAATTACAATGAAGTAAAACTTACTTTGATTTTATTGAAGTTCTTTAAACAAAGCAGAAAGATAAAATCATAGTTTATATAATCTAGCTTATAATAGTTTTGGTAAAGAAAACATTTTACAAGTAACATAACAGTCTGATAAGGTTGTGCAATTGAAATAACGGCTGCCAATTTGAATAAGAACAAGAGGTACAGCAGGTTTAGAAAGAATAAAAAGAAAAAGGAAGCAGTAAGAAGCGATTAGATCATAATCTTAAATAATTATCAAAATATTTGATAACTAATTTATGTGCTCTTCTCTGGGGAAGACTCTCTTGCTTCAGCATTTGTTAGTTGTCTATAGTCCTTTGACTAAGATTGAGACTTTCTAAAAACTAATCTGTAATTTATTTATTTTTATTTTTTATTTTATGTTCATTGGTGTTTTTCCATGGATGTTCTATTCCCCTGGAACTGGAGTTACATGGAACTGCCATGTGTGTTCTGGGAACTAAACCCCTGTCCTCTGGATGAGTAGTTCTCTTAACTGCTGAGCTAGCTCTCTAGACCCTAAAGTTGAGACTTTGTGGGCTTTTCTTTGACTATTGATATTTTCCTTGCTCAGCTCATGTTGGGCCAGTCATGTTAATGAGATTTTTATGGCTGTAACTTCTAACCTTACTAGGAGACAAAGTCCCACATCAAAAGATCCTCTGGCTCTTATAATCTTCCAACTCCGTCTTCTGCAATGTTGCCAGAGCCTTTGGTATGAGGATGGTTTTTAGACATGTCCACTGGGACTGGAATTCACGGCTATGCACTTTGGTTGGTTGTGGTTCTCTGTCAGGGTCTCCATCTGTTCCAAAAATAAGTTTCCTTGATGGTTGTTGAAGACTTCACTTATCTGTGATTATATGGACAGATGATTAGATTATTGTGAGGAATTATACTAAGTGATTAGTCATAAAAGTAGACATACAAGTAACATTATATAAACTCGGATATATTTATAATACATACAATAGCAATTAAAGAAATAATGGTCAGGAACTTGAAAAAAGAGCAAGGAGGACTTTACAAGAGGCTTTGGAGGGACAAAAGGAAAGGTACACATGTATTTATAATTTAAAAAATAAAGTAAAATAATAAGGAATTTATTGAAATTAATAATTTATTGAAAAATAATTTTAAATGAAAGTAAAATATATTAACATTTAATAAAAGGGAATATTTTGGAATAAGACAAACTAAGGTTTAACAGTCCAGTTCTCTGCCTCCTTTTAATATCTATAGAATTGCAAGCAAGTCAATTTCTTAAAAAAAATTGGGGGAGCAGGATATGATATAAAAGTAATTAAAAAAGATAAATAGATTTTAGTTTATTGATACAAACTTAAAGTCAATTTTGTTATGCTATTTGTATTTTTCTACTCTTGATTAAGGTATGATGCAGATATAACTCATTTAAAATTGTAATGTGTAATTAAAAAATACAGATTAATAGTCAACTATAATAAACAAACTTATAGTCATGTTAGTTAAGTTTTTATAGATATACAAAAATATATTTCAATTAAATAAGTAGTCTTCAAACACTTTAAAGAAATACAAAATATGACATTTAAAATATTTTAAAAACTTAGACTTTTCTAGACAGTGAGACAAGTTTGTTCCTGAAAACACCAATATATTTAAAAAAAATAGACATTAAAAAAACTTCATATAAAATTTACTTTGTGGCAACAGTTAGCCACTAGACAAAAAACTGTTCTAATATTAACTGCTTAATAATATGCTATATAAACTAGACATACAAGTTCCATGAAAAGGTGACCTCTAAACATTGACAAAACAAGCCAAAATAGTCCTTCAAGTTCCTACTTTACAAAAAACATTGACAAACATCCTTCTAGAAACAAGGAGAAGCGATTGATAAACTATGTCAAATTTCCTACATCACTAAAAAATATGACAAAAACTTAGACCATATAGACTAAAGATAAATGCCCCAACGTTACAAAAAATTTTGAGTGACTGTCCAAACAGACAGATGTCATCTCTGTCATTTTCTAAACTCTAAAATTGCTTACACTTCCTGTTTATTTACATAATATTATATCCTTCTGTGGTCTTTAATGTAGTTAAAAGTTTAGTAATTATAGATATAGTTCTTTTTAGTTTAAAAGATATATTAAATAGTCAACTTTAAACTCACAATGATAAAATAGATAATAAAATATTCTCTTTAATTTTATAAATACAAGTAAACTAGATATTATAACTATAATTCCTGCTTAAGAGCTATTCTGTTATAATTTTAATATATAAAAATTCAAACCTTTCTTTTTAATTAGACAAAAAAAATGTGGTGGAATATTCTCTGTATAATGTAAATAAAGGAGCTGTTTTGGCCTATGTAGAGCACTGTAGAAGTGGGTGGAGGATCACAGCACAGGCAGGTAGAGAAGGGTGGAGTTAGTCAGTCTCCATCTGATCCCTGAAGGAAAATATGTAGAAGTATGGGGCTGAGCCACGGCTAAGCCACATGGCAAAAAGATTTAAAAAAATAAGTTAAATTAAAATAAAAGAGCTAGCTAATAATGTGCTTAAAATATGAGCCAAACAATATAAAAAATATAAGCATGTGATTTCATTTCTTTAAGAGACAAAAGCCACACAGGCACACAGACCAGATTCCAAACCGCCTGTGCCACACACGCCTCAAGTCACAACCTCCCAGACCCAAAACAAGTAAAAAAAAAACATTTTACAACACTGATTAAATTAGACAGTATTACTCCCTAAGCCACTTTCAGGCATGCCTTAAGTGACCAGCAAACAGCAGGTCTTACCTGCTATTATTAAAACTGTTGGCTAAAGCAATAAACTACCATTTCTGGTAGTGTATTCACAGGCTATAGATTAGGAGAACAGAGAATAAAACTAAGAAATATAAATAATAATTGTTGAACATCGGTGGGTTTATGGTGGGAGGCATTATTCATTTGTGCCTTTGGCCATATTGAAGCTTTATAAGTCAAATATTAAAATATTCTTCATCAGACATTGCTAATCATGTAGCCTGTTCAATTACACAAATTGACAGAGCTCAGTATATTCTATAGCTAAGTTTTGAGTTTTTTTTTTTTGCTTTTATCAATATAAAAATGCAAATAATATTTATTTTGGCATATATTAAAGACAATACTTTGACTCAAAGTAGTTTTAGTTTGATACATTATTATTACTTAAATTGGTGAAATAATGTGGAAAAACACATTGTATCTAACATCAATTAAAATAAAATTTCAATTCTAATTTTTATTAAAACTCTTGAAACTCTTTAAAAAAGAACAGTGAACTTCAAATTTAAAGTCAGCACAACAGTGACACTTTGAAATAAATATTAAATTTTATACAAACCACACAAATATCTCATGTGTGTTTAGGATACAACCCAAGGTAAATTTTAATCCCTATTATTTATTAAGTTTCTAATGTCAAATTCTCCCCACTGTTTACTGTTAAATTATTCTTAAGTAAAAGTAAAATTGTATTGCTTAGCTTTTAACATATTATTCTCACCATTATTAGTATACTTATGCTAACATAGACTTTTGCCTTGCTATAAACATCTACTCAATAGATTTTATACAGAATCATTTTTAAAGTTGAGTCTTGGTAGAAGCACAGTACTTTGAGCAATGCCAGAAGGTAAAGATGATTATGATGCAATCTGTTCTTTATTTCTGCCATCACACATAGCAGAAGTTACTTTCTATAAGTTTATTAGGATATATTTTGTCCATATGTTCTCAAAGCTAAAATTTAAACAAATTTTCTGAAAATAAAGTTCTGTAAACTGTATAACTTATGTGATAGTAAGACATGGTCACAGTGTCATTGCAATGGCTCAAATTATTCACCAAATGGGAAGATTCACCACCAAGGTTGCTAAAGGCTATGGCACCCTCCTGGTGTGCATGCCCCTAAGCTGCCTATTATAGAAGAACAACAGCAGAAAGATGCACATAAATAACACTACGTCTACCTAGTTTTGAGATGTCAAATTCAATTTCACAATTCACTCAACAATTTTTAAATTTCTAGGGAGAGTTTTAGAGCTAAGCAGTAGGGATTTTTATGTCTGTGGTGATCTTTTTGTGTTTGCAAGGAAGCTTGCATTCCGGCACAACAGAAACACTGGAAGAAAAAAATTAGTATTAAGAAAACGTGTTCTGTTTTGACTTATGTGAATTTTTAAAATATTGTACACCTAAATTTAAGAATTATTTTTATGTTTCCTGCCAGGAAGTATAATTAATGTACAACTTTTACTATTATCATGTCTAAACCTTTTCATACTGAAGACACTGTTGGAACTGAATATAGCCAGCATATTTGAGGTGTCTCAGAATAGATGATGTGGGCAATTGTATCAGGAAAATACATTTCAAAAGATAAGCAACAGAGGAGTATATTTTTAGTTGTAATCTCTCTACAGTGAAATTGCTGCTGATCAATGAAATAGATATTACTCTTTGTGAAGCTTTTAAAGTCATAGTATTTTTTTTATGTCTGTCTACTCAATAACTCAGTCAAGATTGTAAAGAGGCTGAGAACATAATGGCACAAACAACTTAGAGAATATTTCTCAATAGGGAGCTAAAGTGATGAGATTGGCTGTCAAATTTATAATTCTGGCACAGAAATTTGACCATTAGATTCAAAAGTCTTAGACATTGAAAATAAAAATTTTCTAGAAGCTTGCTTAGCTATAAATGCATAGGTTCTGCTGTAAAATGTTTTTATTAATTAAGAAATAGAAGCATATTTCTGAGTAAGGTGGCCAATATTGGAATGTATAGATCATTCATCAAATTAAAATATTGTATTTCACAGGCTACAATGCTATGGAATGTGAAATGAGTTTCTAAATATCCATTTGAAGATTTTTATTAATTAAATTTTTTTCATTTATAGTTTCCCCTCCCTCTTTTCTGCCTCCATTCTTTCCCCAGCTCCTCACTTCCTGCTCCTGAATTTACTCCTCCTTAATTTCTGTTCAAAAAAGGTCAGGCCTTCCATAGATGTCAACAAAGCATGGGCATATCAAGTTTAAGTTGAAGTAGAACTAAAATCCTCCCTCATATGAAGGTGCAGAAAGGCAACTCAGGAAGAGGAATAGGTTCCCCAAAGCCTACCAAAATGTCAAAGACAGGCCCTACTCCGACACTAGGGACTCCTACAAGTAGAACAAGTTACACAGCTGTCACACATACATAGAGAGCCTATGTTGGTCCCATGTGGGCTTCTTAGCTGTCAGTCCAGAGTCAGTGGGCTCCTGTGAGCCCAGATTAGTTGTCTCTGTGGGTTTCTGTGTGATGACCTTGATACTCTCTCCTTCCCTGGCTTAGTACAGCCCTTCTCTCTCTCCAACAGAATTTTAGGAGCTTGGCTCAGTGCTTAACTGTGGATCTCTGCATCTGCTTCCATCAGTTACTGGGTGAAGTCACTCTGATAACAATTAGGGTAGTCACCAATCTGGTTACAGGAAATGGCTAGTTCAGGATACCTGTCCACTCTTGATAGGACTCTTCGCTGGAACCATCCTTGTAGACTCCTGAGAGTTTATCTTATATCAGGTTTCTAACTGACCCCCCCATCAAGACATCTATTTTATTACTCTCTCCTTCTATTCCACCCCTAGTTTACCCAGGAGATCTCTTCTATTTTACCTTCCCAGGGAAATTCATGCATCCCCTTTGGGCTCTTCTTGTTACCTAGGTTCTCTGGAGGATGCTGATTGTAGCATGGTTATCCTTTACTTTGCAGGAAATCTAAAGGCAAATGGTTGAAACTATAAAAAAAATTATTCTGAGTGAGGTAATACAGACAAACCAAGAAAGACAAACCAAACATGGTATGTACTCATTTATAAGTGGATATTAGTTATTAAGTTTGTAAATACTTCTTTTCATTTATGAATAATGTCATATTTTTCATCCATATATCCTTGTTCAAACTCCCTTCCCCCTCCAGTCCCTCCCATGGGGAGAAGAGATTGTAAATACTCTTAAGAAAGAAAACCATTCTAGTCATACAGTCTCATTGATAAAGAAGAATGGTAAATTTAGCAAAGTTAAATCTGTGTTCATTTCTGGATTACTGAAATATTTTATTGTGCATCACTACAAGTTTTGACATCATCTGGATAGCAGATTAAAAATTAAATTCTAGTAAATGATTCAAGTAAATAATCTCATTTTATTTATACCCAATACTTGGATCCAAAAATTTTAATAGACATCTGCTCTTATTATCTTTAGCTTAATTAATAAAGTAAAAACTCTACCTCCAAATCAAAGATATTAAATAATAATTTATTATTTTATTTTCTTCTGTGTATTGATTTGGCTCAGCTGTACAATTCCCATTTAAGCTTAGGACTTCTGATGTGGTTCCAGTCAAATGCTGGCTGGAACAACAGTCAAATTAAGGCTCAATTGAGCTGGATTTCCAAGATTGCTCATTCATAAGTTGGCACTTGATGCTAGCTATTGGCTTAAAACTCATCTGTGCCTTTCCACGGTGCTGCCTGCCTTGGCCTTTTGAAATGGCTTAGACTTCTATAACACAGACCTAGTTTCATGCACCACATTCCAAATGGCTCATTCTGAAGCCAAGATTCTTCTGCACACAGTACCACCTCTACCATACTCTGTGATCAAGAGTGCATCATCATTAGTTCATAGACTGCAGTGAGTACAGTGGAAAGATGAGATGACCAAGAAGCATGGCTCACTGGAGTACCCTCTTTGGAACTAAGTACCACAACAATTTGACCTACCGTCTACCTAAAAATACATTTCTTCTTTTGTTCTCTCACAGAAATCAACATAGCTACAGACTGATTGTATTCCTGATAGATTTTGCTGTCTAAAATGTATTTTCCCCATTGTTATTTGCTTACAGAGAGACATTTTCCTTTCAGACCATTTTGTCAATGAAACCTCTTGATTGCCAAAGAGTCATTCTGTACCCCCCTCCCCATAGTTTCTTTATTCCTCTCCCTAGGCTATCTTCTCTCATGTTATATGCATTTTATTCCCTGTAACTTCCCAGACAGCTAGTACTGGAAAAGGGAATACTATCTGGTTGAGAAACTCCAAAGCACATCTAATCATGGTTTCAAATGGTTATTTTTGAGTTGCTACATGCTATAATGTTCAGAGTGCTTTAACATTGCTATCCATGTGAATTTCCAACCATTAACTATAACTCAGGTACTGGCTGCTTATTTTTTACAAGGAAACTGAAGCAAAGAGGTGTGAAAATTTTAACAAATCTAGAACTTATTTTACAGAACTATAATAGGTAGTTATACGTAGACACATCTCAAAGTAGTTGTCTGGGTTTTGGCTCAATTGATTCTGAACTTTTCTTTCTCCTGCAATACTCAGACCCTTAGTTGCTTTGGAAAGTGACATGAATCTACAGAAATTAGGGCCCTAAATTGGGAGGCATTGAGTGGGAAGACCAAGGATGAGAAATAAAAAAAACAAGAACTAAATAAAAGAAAGAAATCCTTCCCCTACTCATTCTTGCTCTCTTCTTCCTTCTCTTTTCCTCTTTCTTTCTCATATATATGCAGAGGTCTCTATCTTGAGAGACTCCTTGGGACTAGGAGAACTTGTGTTATGCTAATGACTTATGCCAAGCAAGCTCAATAAGAAGTACAACATTCTATGCACTATTAGCAGAATGGGGGAGGGGGGGCAAGGTCAGCAGAGAGCTAAGTCAGACAATGTTGGGAAAGAAAACATAGGATACCTTAGACACAGCTGCCTTAGGACTGATAATCATAGCACAATGTAAAGAACTGGGCCCCTAAAAGCTGTAAACTTGACTCCTCTGAGGCATTGGCTCCAGCGTCAAACTGGCCTTGCCAAGTATTTTCCTGGACAAGGACACAGAAGAAAGAGCCAGTTGTTCATCAATCAGGACCTCTGAGAATGTCTTAGGTCAGACATGTCCTGACTCCTAATGATACTATTAGAAGTTGCTATTTCTTATCTTAAAGGAACTTACACACGTTTATCAGCACTTGTTTGCTTTGAGCACTTGCTTGATGCCTATTTCTAATGTTCTGCTCTCAACATCTTTGCATATTCATAGAATATCATATAATAAGCCTAGAATAATATTTCTGTCTACTTACCTCTTTCTGTGGTCTCCCAGTTGCCCACAGTGTTATGATCTGATCTGATATGTGTTTTACCTGGGGTAACTGGTGAATGGCTCTAGATAGAGACCTCTCCATATATATGAGAGCAGAGAAAGAGAGAAGGGAGAAGAGAGAAAGAATGGGGGGGAAGGGTTGGGAGTTTATTCCTGGGAGAGAAGTGACCAAAGAAAAAATTTCAAGCCAGTGGGAATTCCTCTTAAATGAAGTGTGACTTCAGAATTCAGGATGGGCATATCTTCAGAGGCTAGAAGAGAATCCTAACACACAGGAACAAGCTTTCCCACTGATGACTATCAGTATAGGTTCTGGCTCATAGTCTTGCATTTAACTCCACCACCTCTTTGTCTGTCATGATCTAACTTCAAACTTGTAGATAACTTTGCATAGGTAATACCGATGTCCTGCCTCTATCCAAGATTATATGCCTCTCTGAGTGTAATCTGAATTGTGTTAAAGCGGTTTTTGAAGACTTCATGTTGGGGACATGTGCTTCTTCCTAGAACAAAAATAACAAATTTCTTGTCAGGTGAGAGAAGACTTGTCTTCCTGTTGTTGCACTGCAGAGAACATGGGCAGCTCTTCTTAACACTGCTGTCCTCAGGTTGCTCAAATAATCTTGAGAGGATAGAGAACTGGATCGTGTGGTGCTCAATTTCAATACATCAAACTTTCAGCATGACCCATTCTGAGATTTGCAAAAATATCTTTATATTGTATGTCAATGTAATAGGATTTTGATGAAATCTAAGTGCTTATCTCAAAGATGGTAGTATTGAGAGAATTGAAGCTCATCTATAGATTAATATCACACAACTTTATTTCATATTTTCCTGGATTTTCCTGCTTTTTGATCACTTGCAATGTCAGGTGACTTTGTTTGTTTGTTTTTGTTTTTAGTGTTTCTTCTGGTTAAGAAAAAAAATCATGTAGAACTTAGGTGAAATTTATCCAAGAGAGTTGAATGTGATTCTGGGATAATAAAAATCTATTCTTGTTAAGTGCTTTGCTGGAGTTAAACACAAGCCTTCCATGGACTGTGTTAGCTTGTTTGATACTAGGCTTAATTGCTTTAAACTCTGTCAGCACATGGGTCAGATGGTTCAGGTAAGAAGCTCTTAGGCCTTCTCGTTGCAGTAACCTGCAAATCTCTTTCATGTCCCTGATCTGGATATATATATTTCTATTTTTAAAATGATTGCTTGAGATTAGCATCTAATTCAGAATTTATCCAGCTCCATCTCTTCCTCTGACAATCTTTTTTTTTCATAGCTGGTAGATGAGAGGAATTATCTCCTCCACCATCAAATGTCTTACTGAATCAGAGACCTACAGATATATCAGTAATTAAATTATGTAAGACTAGGTATTGTATGATATGTATAGCTTGAACTAGCAGAACATAGAGCATATCCAGGTGGATCCTCACCCAAAGCAGAATGTTAAAGAAAAGTCAGGGTTGACAAATCTGGAAGCTGGGCTGTGTTGCTAGGCACCTGGAATCTTAATACCCTGGAGGGAGAGGCAGGATGATTACTTCACTGTAGCCTTGGGAATTTACATAATCAGTTTGGGGTCAGTGTGAGCTCCATGAGACTTTGCTTCAAATAAACAAACAAACAAAAAGCAAGCAAAGAAAGATTGTTCTAATAAAAGACATTGAAAAGGAGGAAGAGTGCCCCATCCAGAAGAGCCAATTTTACACACAGTGGGGAAAAGAGAAGACAGCAGCGTGTACTTACAGACTGAAGAATGGTCAGCTTGTTTGTGCCCAATAGAGTGTGTGTGAATGAGAGAGTTAGGATTGGAGACACGCATGCAAAGCATTTAAACTTTATCATGACAAGGGGTGGGGGGTTTCCATGGGGGAAGAAAGAAAAAGCTTGTCAACGAATGAATAAATGAATCCCTTGAGTGATACCTGTGATCAGGAGCTTAGAATGCAAGTGGGAAAGAATACAATGAGAGAAAACAAAATGGTCATCATGGATACTTTCTTACCATATAACTGATGGGGGGTGAAGAAACAGTTATTCCTTTGAAAGATTTTCATCCATAAATCAAATTAAAATATATAATGCACCTGCTCATACCATTAGGAGCGGAAAAACAAACATATCTGGTATTATGGAGTTCATGTGTAAAAATTATCTACAGCTACATTGATGTGTGTGTGTGTGTGTGTGTGTGTGTGTGTGTGTGTGTGTGTGTGTGTGTGTATCACTTTCCTCTGGATGATTCTTATATATGAAAAAAGTTGTAATGTTTATATATTGATCCATACAATGTTTATTTAGGGCCTCTGTGTATTAGGAACTCTGAGAACTTATGGGTATTTTGTGACAGGTACAGAGGCAAGTAAGATAAATCAAGGAGCATGATGTAGGTCATGTCAAAGGTTAAAGAATTGCATGGTTTGACCAGGGAAAACGAAAATCATTGTAGAGTTTTAATTAAGAATTCTGTGTGATCATATTTGACTTTTTAGAATCGTTCTGGCTGTGGTGAAAGAATGAATTGATTCGAAAGACTAAACTAAGTTTTCTGCATGATGGATAAATTTCTTTTCATTCCAAGAAATGTTGTATGAATATGTACACATTTGTGAATACAAACACAAACTTATATAAACATATATATACATATATATAGGGTATGTAATGTTTATGTGTGTGTGCATGTGTGCAGATGTGCACCTACATGAACATGCTATGTAAAGTAGATCTTTTCAAACATTCACAGTTACTTGAGCTAAAAGAGAGTATTATATGATAGAAATGTATTATTAACAAATCATTTTAAGTTTTTGACTAATTTGCATCTTGACTCAAGAAAAATAGCTTATTGATAATTTTCCTTCTGTGTGCTGAATTTTGTAAAGGCTAAGATGTAAAAAGGTTGACTAAGTGAATTTGCCAACAAGTATAATGTGTCTATGTCTATGGATTGGAGTCTTTTCTTTTCTGGGAATTATATTATGTTTATCTACAACATTTGGTTGGTAGAAAATGCACATTTTGTGTGTGTGTGTATGTGTGTGTGTAAATAATTAGACATACCTTTGTTTTCACTGCTAAGTATTTTTCTCATTTACATCTTATGCAAGTAGAATGTTAAAATATTTTGTTTGTATAACATTATGCAAGGAAATATCTTAATACAGCTCTGGCTGTATTAAAAATGTCTTATGTGCCATATTGCTCAGATGACATGTTTATGAATATGTTTTTAAAGCTCCATATGCACAAATATGAAATACAAAGTCTTCCTGCAAATACTAAGAATACAGCTCATTTCATATTTGCTGGTTTATAGTGCTAACATTTATCTGCAGCTCCACATCCCAAGATTTGCAAATGAGATAATTCTGTTGCAGTATGTCGCCAAGTATAAACAGCTGGCTTTCTCTGGCAAGCCAACCATCATGTGAACATTTCATATAGCTTTTCCTCTAGAATGCCTTTTATCATCTAAATTTGGGGAGGGACAGTTGCTTGGCATGTTTCAACTGTGCTATACTCAAGGGGCTTCTTCTCTGATAACAATAATAAGAACAGATATGAAAGGACAGGATATTAATACTAACCATTGTGTCTAAAACTTAATGAGATGCTTATTTTAGTGAAACATTTTGAAATTTTAAAGGAGCTATTTAATATAGTAATAACCATATTTAAACAGAGTAAGTTCAGTGAGGGAAGTTTTGTACCATGGTCTATATATACATCAAAGGTGTATGAAATAGTTTTACCCCCAACATGATGTAACACACAAATTCAACAACCACAAATTTCCCTTTGGGTCCCCAAAATTCATATTGGAACATAACTGTCATTTTTTTTCTCAGTGGAACATTGAAATCTCTGTTTACTACTTTTCCATGTATGCTCTTGTAGCATGTATCTCTTGTCTTAAAGTTTTGTTTGTTTTATTTCCCCAAGGTCAAGGCAAGTGATGATTCACAGAATTATCTACAAAAATAGAAATTATCTATGTTACCCAATATTCTATCTATAATAGTCAATATCTACCAGTAATTTTGAGCAAATAAAATAGGATGATTACAAATGAAGGAATGACTTTTAAATTTAATATTAGTTCACAGAAATATCTCCCCATAGAGACATGGTGCTCATGGCTAGCTGATTGGATATTAAAGTATAGGTATAAAACGTGGAAGAACAGCATAGATCTGGTCCTATAGCTACTTTGCACCCTGCGTCACAGGAAGCTAGAAAGCTGAGATGTACTTGGAGCAAGAGTGTTTAACTCCATTGTTAGTGTTGCCTACATGGGTGATAGCTATCTGAGAGGACCACCAATTATGCAAAAGATTCCCACACAAGTGATGCTAACCTATCAGAGGAGGATATTTTAGCTTTCCAAATGAGCAATAATCATTACCTTTATGAGAACCAAATGCTTCATAGGGGAAAATATGGTTAGAAGCAGGAGATATACTGCTACTGCTTCAGTGTCTCTTGATGATATTTAAGGTTTGTTTGTACACCATAATTATGAATTATTTAACCTATTACAAGTACAATAATAGCCTTGAGCGTCCAGGATTAATTTCAATAGTAAAGGGTAAGTCTATACTGAAAATAATTTTTATTTATTAATTCAACGCTTTTTTTTTTCTTCAAAAAATGTTAAGCCAGATTGGGTAGTGTATTCATTGCAACATTTAGGAAGCTAAGGCAGAAGGATTATGTAGTTGACATCCATATGGGGTACAAAAATGGGACCCTTTTTTCAGAAACTAATAACACCAGGACAATAACTAGTAACAATTTAAGTGGAAAAGATCTATCCAAAATTGCACATTAGAAAAACTAAAAGAAATGGACTAAAATCAGCTATAAAAATAAAGATGGTTCATGTTGATAAGATTCTTGAAAAATCACAACTATTAAAATATACATGAAATATTTATTAATAATAAAACTGCTTGCTATAAAAGTCAGTGTTATGTTATGTACTGGCTTCAGACATAATATATCTGATCATGTGGTTGTTTATATAGAGTGTGTCCTGTAGTAAACCTATGGTATAGATATGATTATCCATAGTTTGCAGATGAGGTTGCTTTGCTTTCAAGACTAAAACAATGTTCTTCAAATCACAACACAAAATGTAGAGCAGCCAGAATCTGGCTCTAGGTTTACAAAAATCCATTTTTATCCAATTAAGTGGAAAGTGCAGAAAATAGAATTGATTTCATCTGCCTTCATGCATAGTATAAATGTATTCTATATGCAATGAGTTTAGTGAAGGAAACACAGAAGAAATCTAAATTCTCATATGGTAAGCACATATCTCCAGGAATCATAATCCTGGAGTATGCAATACTACTTTTCTATATAATTTGAATATAACACCTCAAACCTATGACAAGAAAGTCAATTACATTCCTGCTGTTGTGATCTTAGAAAAAAAAATTTGAAGGAGGAAAGAGTGCTGGATATCCCTGTCATTTAGGCTCTGATTTGCCTCAGCAAACTCGAGGGCTTCTCCTATGTATGGGCCAACTTGGCCACTCACATGACTGCATCTTGGAAATCAATACAGAGCTACTGAAGAAACACTTCTGCTATTCCTTTTGACAAGAAGTCACTACCAGAGCCTTGAGCAAGAGATGCAGAAGCTTTGTAAAGAGTGCAAAGCCATTATTTGCTTTTGGTGCTGGAAGTGGGTCTTAAAGGGATGGACGATTTCTTCTGCTGAAGAAGTAAATGCTCCATTGTGAACCTAGTCAGTCTGAAAAATACAGAACTGAGCCCAGGACATGGCTTGTGTTGGGAATGTTGTTTCTATTCTTCATTATTTTGGAAATTTTATTTGATGGTTAACACTCTCTTAACATAGTTGTGGTGTTGAGCTGTTATTTATCTTTAAATGTATTCTAGTGGGAGATCCCTCTGGCTATTCATGATTAGGAGGGGACAGCATTATTTAGCTTAGGCAATATTTGTTTTAAACAGAGTTAAGAAGAAAGAAGAATCAACATTGTAATTTTTGACTGAATTGGTAAGGTCTCTATTTTTTTGTCTGAACTGTTAAGGTTTTTCCTGTCTGACAAAGGAAGGCTGATGACATTGTGTCACTGAACACTGCTTTTTATTTAAGGTCTGTTTATCTGGGTTACAATCTCACTCAGTTTGGATTTACTGCCTACTTCTCAATCAATGACATAAATTTCTTAATCTTTATGTGTTTACCTCTGTAAATTGTGATACTAAAATGTCTTTATGGTAAAAGTCAAATGAAATACAGAATTTGAAAGTAAACGGTGAAAAAGGGAGTAAAAGATTATTCTACTTATAACTTTGTGAGAAGAAAGCCGTCCTAAAGTTGCAAAAATGAATGCTTAGACTTAGGATGCCTTGTGGTTAGTGCAGTTAACTAGACAAACTATAATCCCCTAGGAGAAGTGCCTTTGTGCATGTCAGTGTTATCCTAATTATGTTAACTGATGTTGGAAGACCCATCTAACTCTAGGTAGGACCATCCCATGGACAGGGGACCCTGAGTTGCATTAAGTGAGGAAAACAAGCTGCATGTAAGATTTTATTCCTCGCTCTTTCCTGACTGGCACCTCGTGATCAGCTGCTTCAGTCTCAGTTTCTTCCTGCTTTGAACTGTGAGTCAGAATCAACCCTTCCTCTCTTCAGCTGTTGTCATGAGGTATTTTATTACAGCAACTGAGAAAGAAACCGACAGGACTTTTATTGTGAAATTTTGTTTTCTAGTTTTTTTCAGCAACAAGCCTGTGAAAAGCCTGTGTATAACTTCTCCAGTTCTGAAAACATCCACTGTTGATATCGAAAGAGGGATAAGTTAACACCATGCTGATTTATTTCAACAGTTGAGAGATCACAAAATTGAATTTTGTGAAAAAAACCTAAACCCTGCTTTATCCAGATTATTATACAAAGTATAATTTTGTTGGTAGAAGATGTCATTAGTGATTTTATCCATGATCTTTATCTAAAGGATTAGCAGGGGAAGGCTACTAACAACTGTAGGTTTCATCAATATTTATTTTTCTTCTTATGAGTTTAATACATTTTCAAAATAGAAGAATAATCAGATCGATGTCACACATAAAGATATTCACAGAGGATCTTTAGCATTTGCAGTGGAAACATGGCAGTTCTCAAAAGGCTGCAGATGTAATTAGAAAAACCACCCCATTTGCTTCTATGGACCCACAGGGTGAGCTGAAGGACTGCACTGTATAAGATCGGAAGCAGTGTTTACAGCAGATGCAGGTGGTACCATCTGAAGGTGGCTGCTACTCCTGCACCTTGGCTTCTTTCTTCACTGCATATATAACAGGCAGGAAGTTAGTCATTGAGCTACATTCCCAGAATTTCTCCAGAATATTGGAAGCAGCAAACCTCAGGTTAGAAGAGAGAGGCCGTACATTGTCTCTCATGTTGCAGATAAGTTTTAAATGAACTAAATAAGGACAGGCAGAGGCACATATAGGTTTTGACACAAAGGAATTTAATTGACATTAATTAAAAGAGCTGTTTTGTCTATTTGTCTGTTAAGTGGTAGTTCCTCAGAGCATGGGATGCCTAAACATTTGAATTATGAAACTCTCTATTTCAATTCATCTCTTTTAACTTTTAAAATCATCTAAGTGAGATAGTTTAGCATGTGAGGTATGCTTCTCTAAATGTCTGTTGTGTATTCTTAGGACACATAAACCATTTATGTGAACTGGAAAGCTCATATTTTATCTAAGCTCAAGATAGTATTTGGCTATGGTGACATTTCTAAGTGATGACTCCTTATGAGGGTTTTGATTCATCTGCTTTGAAATAAAATCTGCACAAGCTGTGTGCTATTACAGGGGAGTAGGCTTGATGAGCAACATGTTCATCATATAAGCTTGAAGACCTGAGTTTAGATCCTAAGCACCAATAAAAAAAGCTATGTGTGGCCAAATGCATCTTTGACCCCAACTGTTTTCTGTCACATATGGCCACATGCATCTGTGACCCCAGAACTTGAGGGGAGTGACAGTGTCTCTCTGTCATGTATAGCTGGCTACATAATCTGTGAACCTAGAACTTGGGGGATGACAGGTGGCTCTTTGGAGATCTTACCTGAATTGTTGAGCTATAGGTAGCTCTTTGGAAATTGCTGGTCAGCCATCAGATAGCATTGCTGAATCAGTAAACTCCAGGTTTATTGAGAGACTTTACCTCAAAAACTAAGGTGAAAAGGAATCAAAAATGACATTTGAAACTAAACTCTGATATTCACATGCATGTTTGCATATGGAGACACATCTTGAACATGAGTATGCTATACAATGCAAGACACACAGTTGTTTCAGTACAAAGGCTGTGTGTGTGTGTGTGTGTGTGTGTGTGTGTGTGTGTGTGTGTGTGTGTGTGTGTGTATGTGTGTATGTGTGTGTGAGTAGGTGTGTCCATGTGCAGAGTTTTTCTTCACCTTTGTGCCACATTTCTTAAGGGCAGTTTTCAAGTTTTATTTTCCCTTTCTCCTTTTAACAACCGAATTTTGACTTTCTCTCCTCCATGATATGGGGACATTCTTATTATCCTTTCATTGCCCTCTACTGGACCAGAAATTCTGAATTTGATGACCATTAACTTCAATGCTATTTTATCAATTATGTTCAAGGACTTCACTATTGATGATCTGATTTAATGTGAATATACATTATAGCCAGGGTGACAGAGAGGAAAATGCAAGAACATTGCTAAACTATTCAAAACATGTGCGCTTTTCTTCTAGAAGCTCCGAGTACATGGTGTAGACTATTGTTAAGTTTAGGGGTTGATATTTTCTGTTACATTTTTTCTTTGTCTTCTCAGGTATAGAGCTTTAAATTCTTTACATTATAATCAGTTTATCACTGAATCATGTATCATTGTTACATAGATGGCAAAATGTAAATGAAGAGTGGATTCCTGAAAGTCTTATAAAAGCCTGAGATGACTTACCTGGTAAGTGTGTTTTTGATAAGATTTGATTCTATGTCAGAACTTTGTATTAATAAAATATAATTCTATACATTCATGTTATATAAATCTCACATAAATTCTAGACATGACAATTATGGGATTCTTGTTATCTTTTTTTAATAATTTATTTTGTTATGAATAAAGTCATATTTTTATCCTTGTATATCCTTGTTCAAACTCCCTTCCCCCTTCCACCTCTCCCAGTCATTCTCTCTTCTCCACATCTCTTTATCTCCTCCCCAGCAAGGGCAGGAGGTTCCAAGGTGCCAATATGGCTTATTTCCAAATACAATTTTTTTGTGCAGATTTTATAGTTTTTGAGAACAGAATCCTAGAATTGCCATTATTGTATATTTCATACACAGCAGAGTATGTAGAAGATAAATGAAAACATTTACTGAGCTAAACTGAGAACCCATCATTTCTATTTCAATTCTTATATTCTTAAACATAATCCATGTCCATTCTTTACCTTGAACGTTTATTATCACCCCTAAGTTTCCCAAGTATAACACCTAGAACGAATTTTTGATTTTTAGAAATTTTCACATGGCTATTAAAGAAAAAAAAAAAGCAGGTCTGCGATGACACATGATAGTGAAATATGCTGGTTTGAATGGACCACAGCAGACCAACAATAAGATCCTGAATATCATTGTGGGTGGGAAGACATGTTATAGATAGGAATGTCTTTTGGGTAAGAGTAATACTGGAACTTAGATTAAAAGCTGACTATGCTTGCTTATATGTAAAGGTAGCTGTATTTGTGGAAAGGATACATATAATATTTGAGACATAGCTTATAAGGAGTCACATAAGAAAAATAAAATAATACTTCTATATTTTACCACCAGTACTCAATACTGCTTATGTATAGAAATTTTCCCCACACCAACAAATTATTTAATACCAGGTAGATGCCCTCTTACACGTTTTAATTACAATACTACTTGGAGTTAGCCAGAAACAACAACAAACATGTTTAGTGTTACAAGACTGGCCTTCCATTTCAAATGCCAGATACAAATCCAGAGTGTAACCTGTGCTTTTGACTTACTGGGTTTAAATCAGAGATTCCCCTATAATTATTCTTTAGATTAATTTGCTAGAGTTACTTCTAGGCTTGAAGAGTTATTTAAATATTCACCAGTTTAGTTTTGCATATGAAGAGCCCAGTAAAGAGACACTACTTCTCCAAGGGCCATAAGCAGGTAAACTTCCATCTCTGGGTTTGTGGAGCACCAACCACTTGGCATTTACAGGATTATCACCTTCTTCAACTTCACCTGTCAGGGATTTTTATAGAGCTGTCATCACAAGATAGTGATTGCTTAGTAACTCATTCTGCAGCTCCTTTTCCTTTGCAATGGTTAGGGGCTGGGACTGTAAGTCTCAGAGCTGAAGACATGGCTCATTCTTTCTGTAGAATAAACTCCATTCTAGATCTATCCAGGTTAAAACCACCACATTAGAAAGATGTCCCTTGGATCTAGTGGCTCTGTTTCAAGAACTTTAAGTCCAATTTTCAAAAAAGATGCCATAATAACTATATGATGAGCAGTGACTTATACTTCTCAACACACAGGGAATGACATGCAAAGCAACATGTCCACACTTTCAAGACCTATTATTACTGTTCCCTGATTGACTATTTAGGGAATGAAGATAGTTACACTGAGATAAAAATTTGACAAGTAGATGTGGACCAGACCAAGAGTCTCCTTTTCTGCTCTAGCAAACAAAATTCTACATCATTTTAGTCATCAAGTACTATTCTAGAGTATAGGAATGCACAAAGAAAAGATAAATAAATTAAGGTCTCCATTAAGTTTACCGTAATAGGAAGGCAATTAAAACAAAATTTGTAACTTACAGTTGTATAAAGTGATATAATTGAGAACACAAAGTAAAGAAAATAATGAAGCATTGTATGTTATGGGGTATATCTTATTAGGTGTGATGGGCTGTGTTGTGTCACAATGCCCTCTAGATCATGACATTCCACCATGAAGGAAAGCTTCTTAAGACTCAGGAAGTAAAACACACATACAAGTCTAACAGGAAGTTCTTATAACTGATAAGATTCCCAATGAATTTCCATGAGTCTTTATACAAACTGAGAACTGCTAGAGAAAAGGGATTTCTAGCACGTCCCATTTTCTGAAAGCTATTCAGAGAGTTCCAGGCATACAGCTTTTGTAAGTCATCACTCATGCAAAGAATAGGATTTCAATGACACAGATGTCTTCATGTCATTTTGCCCTGAAGGCAACGTCACCAACACGCCTGTAAGCCTATATGCAGCTTCAGTAATTCACTCATCCACTAAGTTTCATTTTGATAGCATTGCTAGTTTGGTCTGTCATTGTTTCATTCTTTGGAGTAAGTAGATGTTTCTATGTCTCCTCCCAAAAATGTATACAAGAGCCTAGCAACTTGCCAAGGAGATAATCTTTTAGTTAGAATTTTTTGAATTCACAGAAAACCATGAAAGAGCTGAGAGGTTCTTTGAGGATGAGACAACAACTAGGCACAGGTACTATGTGAGTGGTCTTGACCTATTTCAGAGTACTAGATTTACCTAAACTGAGACAAGTTACTTATATGGACATTCTGCATAACTGTGACTAAAATATCTGACAAAGACAACTCATTGAAGGAAATATTTATTTTGATTTTCAAATTGATAGTTCTCAATCCACGAGTGTATGGCCCCAACTATACAGTCTGAACATTGTTATAGTGGGAGTAAGTGAGAAAGGACAGATTTTTATAGCACACAGGAATATAGACATATAGATACACACAGATACATAGACATACATAGATACACAGACATGTAAAACACATGAAAGAGAGAGAAACAGAAAAAAAAGGGGAACAGGATGGGAGAAAGAACACACACATACTTTGAATAACCTAAAGATCACCCTTCATGATATAATTTTACCAGTGAGGCATGACTGTGGTAAGAAATTTCTGACCTATCCAGGCCAAGGTCAGGACCCATAGACTTGCAGTCCATCAGAAACACACAGAGGCTTATATTAAGTACATGCTGTTCAGCCAATAACTCAGGTTTATTGCTAGCTATTTCTTGCATCTTATGTCAACCCATTTATATTAATCTGTCTTGACACATGTCTAGTGACTTACCTATATTCTATTACATATTGCTTCTTAGTTAGCTGGATTGCATCTCTTGTGATTCCACCTTCCTTCCCCTTGTATCTATGTTTGGATTTCTCACCTGCTTCTAAGATGCTCTGCCATAGGCCAAAACAATTCCTTTATTATCAGTTGTATTCACAGCATATACAATGACATCCAAC
Source organism: Sigmodon hispidus (assembly GCA_004025045.1). Classification (NCBI taxonomy): domain Eukaryota; kingdom Metazoa; phylum Chordata; class Mammalia; order Rodentia; family Cricetidae; genus Sigmodon; species Sigmodon hispidus. The sequence continues at coordinate 142,104 of PVIH01003231.1, read as the reverse complement.
ATCACATGACCTCTTAAATGATGCACAGCTTCCTACATTAATACCTCTAGTTGGGGAATAAGAATTCAAAACATACCTAACCTCATAATAATCACACATTTTTTACTTCACATATGCCAGTTCAGGTAGATATGAGTTAGGATAACTGAAACAATCAGCAGAGAGTATTTTTTTTTAAATTTTCATCTCATATTTCCTATCCCAAGAAGAAAACACTGATTTTCATTAATATCCCTAGGGCAATTTTCTAGTACAGACTAAGCATTTAAGATTCTGAAACCTAAAGTTCAGACTAAAATAAATGATTTGAATTAAATTATCAAACTCCACCACACAGGGAACCTGTAGTCTTATTAATAATATTAATAAATTAACAACCTATGGAATTTCTTGTGATACAATCAAACTGATTAAGTATTTTTTTAAGCTTCCTTTTATCTAAAATGTACTGACCCATCATTTAACATGTTACAATGCATAATGTCATTTAACATATACTTAACATACTATAATGTTATAATGTATAATCTGGAATATACTTATTTAAACATATTACCTGAAAGTAAAGGATCTTTATCTATGCTGTAATAATTATTGTTTATTATTACGCTAATTAAAGCTATATAAATGCTTTATAATTTAAATATTTGTTTTGTTTTATACCCACTGATTGATTTGGAATAGCATACATTGTTTATCCTAGAATATCCTCATCTTTCTAAATCATGAATGTAAGATTTGATGGGCATCTATAAATATTCTTAAAAGGCAATTTGTTTTCAGGTTAAAATTTGTCACGGTTAGAAACATTTCCTTCTAAAGATGCGACAACCCATATTGCAAGTGACACAGTATTTCTTAAGCACTTTACCTCCTCAACATTGTTAAAATGTAAATAAAATAAATAAAATGGAATTTGAATCCACAGGGTGTCTCTAATAGCTTCTCCTTCCTGACAGGGAGTTAATATGAGTTCTGTCTAAGCAGCTGATTTTTATAAGACTGAAAAAACTGACCAATAGTTATCCTCACTGATGCCATAGCTCTCATGTCACTTTAATTCCAGAGGCAATGGGCAACACCAGTACCTATAAATTACACATTTAAAAAGGAATGTATAAATAATGAATGAACAGGGAGAGTTATTGGCATTCCAAGGAATATATTTCATGATGAATATTAATGAGGATAAAAACTAGAGGAATGTACATTCTAAAAATTAGTAATTGAAAATAGAATAACTTAAAAATGCATTGCATTTTTATTCATGTATTCTCTCTCTCTCCCTCTCTCTCTCCCTGTGTGTGTGTGTGTGTGTGTGTGTGTGTGTGTGCTCCTGTCCCTGTGTGTAGCTGTGCACATGTGGAAGTAGAGCATTGCACAGAAGCAGGTCAAACTTAGATTGTCAGACTTAGTGGCCTGCACTTTTATCCACGGAACCATTTGCCAAAGCCAAAGGACAACTTCTTAAAGATATGGATATAAATTCCAGCTTGAGACCCGGGTTATGAAAGAAAGCTCACCTCTCACACTGCATGGAATGTCAGGAGCCAGAGCCTGCATAGCGCAGAGACAAAGTATATAATAAAGCACAATTTGGCAAAAATAAATAAATAAAAATAACAAAATGATTCCTATTGATAATTTGCCACACTCATAGACCAGAACCAAACATAATAATCAACAGAGATACTTCATCCAGCAACTAATGGGAGCAGATAGAGTCATATATAGCATTAGGCAGACCTCCGGGAATCCTGTGGAAGAGGAGAAGGAAGGGTTATAGGAATCAGAGGGACAAGGATACCACAAGGAAAACCACGAATCAACCAGAGCTCACAGAGGTTCACAGAGACTGCAGTGACAACCACAGAGCCTGCATGGGTCTCATGTAGGCCCTCTGCATGTATGTTATGGTAGCTTAGTAACTTCGGTGGAACTCCTAACAGAGGGAGCAGGTGCCATCTCTGACTCTCTTGCTTGATTTTGGGACCCTTCTCCTCCTACTAGGTTGTCTCATCCAGCCTTAATAAAAGGGCATGCACATATTCCTATTGTAATTTGGTATGTTTAGCCATGTTTAGTTGATATCCCTTGGAGGCCTGCCTTTTTCTAAAGGAGGAAGAGTGGATGAGGTGAGTAGAGGGAAGGGCATGGGTAAAGAGGAGAGAGAGGAAACTGATGTCTGGATGTAATATATGAGAAAATAATAAATTTTTTAAAAGGATAAATATTGAAAACAATGACAAGTAGTTCAGTTATATATCATGTACACAATAGTAAAAATATAGATTAGGACTTACTGGTAAATTATTTTTATTATTATTATTTTATTTGGACAAATCTAATCTCTATATTAACCAAAAGATGGTCAAATAAGAGTCGTTCTGTGTTGTGACAGTGTCTGTTGCATTCTTGTTTGGTTTCTTATGATTGTTGAAGGCAAGATTATTTGACAATATAAAATGTAATTCAAAATTTAATTCTAAGTGCTTAAGTCAGTCATAAGACAATAAAAAGATAATTTCATCCAACATTTGAGCAATGACATTCCAAATTATTACGATTTTCTATTTGTATTAGCGATACTGGTGTACTGAAGGTGGCTTTGTGTCTATCTCCTGGGATTAATGTTCTACCTCTCACACTGATGTAACCTCAAAGAAGAATATGTTCTCTTAAATAGCTACATAAAATGGGATCATGCTCACAAATCCACAAGAAACTAATAAACCAGAATATGAATCTCTAGTCATGAATGACAGTGTAATGAGAAATGAAAAAGAAATACAGAGAAGACTGGATGCCTGCACAGCCTGACAAGCACACTGTGTTCCCAGGAGGAATGTCATTTATTATTTATTCATCAAATGTGTATTGATGTCTGATTTATACCAGACATTTTGCCAGACAGTGGGATGAAAAATCAAATAGGGCATAGTCTCTGCCATCATAGAGTTTATCAGCTAGTGAGAAAGACAGCCAAGTAAAAATAACAATTATAGCAGTGTGAAGGAAAGAAGATCCAAACCTGAACAGGCATCTGGACCAGTTTCCCTGAGAGGTGAAAGGAGGTGAAACGGAAAGTAATAAATGGTTAGCTATCTGAGGAGAGGTGTGAGGCATTCTGGTCCAGCAGAGCAGCCTGACACTCATCCAGAGTGAGAGTACCAAGTGCAGGGATAATGGAGGCTGTGAAAGAGGGTATCTTCCCTGTGGTAGATGACCATAGACATCCCTGGACACTGGATCTTTCTGATCATTGTGTGGCTGAGTTATACTACATGCTATAGATTCAATTACATAGTGACAAAATGAATTTTTTGAACACATACTGTGTTTCAGATACAGAAACTGTGTGTTGAAAGCAAACAATAAAAAATGGATGACAAACATAGAATTTAGAAAGCATGTATAATACTTTCCCCTGACCCAGCTCCCTCTCACTGACTTTTCCAGTTCTCTACCAAACTGTGGTGTCTCTGCAGCCATTTCTAGTGTCTAATCTTTTATTCTTCTGGTATTTACTATTGCATGACTTCTGTTTGTTATTATAACAAAAACCTGAAGCCATATATTGGGGAAATGCTGAAATATCAGAGAGATAAAAGAATAAACCACAACCGCTTCTCACCCAGGCAACTCCTTCAGGCCTTTCTCTAGCAAGTCTCTGTCTTCAGCAAAAAAGAGAAGTGTCAAGGAAGCTGAATTCTTCCCTCCTGTCTCCACCCAGCTATCTCACTTCCTGGATGAACTTTCTAGAAGTAGAATTAAAGGTGTGTGCCTTGAACTCCTAGGTGATCCAGACAGATCTCTGCCTTACAAACAATAGGATTAAATGCATGGATCACCACTCCCTAATCTTTGTGGTTTGGCTCTTTATAGGGCTCTGTTCTCTGATAACCCAGACTATTTTTTTTAATATACAATATATCACCACAGTCTACAGTAAATTATTTTCTTCTACTTCCCATGATGGTGTGGCAACCACCTCCAGGGGCTAAAATCCACCACATTGTCTCATTCAAAGTCTCATCAGAGGGAGACATACTTTCTCACTCTTTTTCCTGGTTTCCAGCTTTGAAGATAAAGCATTCTGCTCCTCACTGCTTTCTTTCTGGCTTTTGTCAATTCCAAGTGTTTGTTACCTCAGCTCCTCTTGTCCTTTCCTCCATCCATCTTAAAAATGTCCATCTCTCCTGATTCTCAGGTATATATGAGCCTCATTTCTAGAACCATCATTTAGAGATATAGTAAACAATGGAAGAGGAAGAGTGACAAGATTGGAATGCCATTTTAAAAAGGATTATTTGACAGTCTCCAAAGCTGTTAGTCAATGTATGGATATGATTAGATAAAGCTAAGTTAGCTGACAGATTTTAATGTATAAGTTGAGATATAGTACCCAAAAGTCTCAGAAGTTTTCTTTTTAATAAATTTTTTATTAAAAATTATATACATTAATACAATGTACATTGCTCACATATGCCCTTAGACTCCTAGGTTACAGTAGCCAATGACTCTATTATACCAACCAGCATAGCTTCTGGCTTGAAACAACTCACAATTACCAAAGAATAAGACTTAATGTTACCCAGTGTCTTAGCAATGTCTTATTTTCTAAGAAACAGAAGCACAACTCAAGTGAGATTTAATAAAAACTGTGACACAATGGTTGTTTGTTATTCCTGAATCTTTGTAGGACCTGAGTGCTTCCTTTGTGATGGCTCTTTCCTTCCATCCTCCTCACACAAACATCATTCCTGTCAGATAATTTATTCCTACCTAGAGTAGATAATTAGCCTGGCTTCCTCCTTCTGTCTTGCTTTTTATATTGCTGGGAGGGAGTGGAAGGTAACTCAGGTTCAACAGGCCTGCAGACCAGAGTTCTGACAAGCAGTGACTGAAGTGTAATTACAGAGTCGCTGTGTGGAGCCTGGTGAGAGGCTGTCCTCACTGTGAAACCTTCTGTTTTGTCAATATTCTTACATCAATGCTCGGCAGTCACTTCTGCTGCTTCAGGGTTTCTGCATATAAAACAGACAAAGTCACTAATAACAACTCAGCACTACTTTCCATTTACAGTGACAAATTCTATTTTAGAAATACGCTCAAGCTGGAGGTTCATATCAAACTCTGAACATTAACATTTTTTCTTTCCTCTTGTGGGAAAGTCTTCGATCTTTTCCTAATTTACCTGTAGTTGATTTCCTGAACCTCTTTGAATCCCTCACAACTGAAGATGGTCTCTCCATCAGAGAAGTAATTAACCAAATTCTTGACTGCAGTGATGAGACATCTGTAGTAAAAGCATAAAAGGTTAACCAAAATCCCAGAACACAAAGGGAATGTCAGGACAGAACAAATAGGCATTGAGAATTACCTGGAGGAAATACAAGGTTAAGGTGGAGCATATATATGTACAGTTAGGAGGATGTTATGATGAGAGGAATTTGATGTTCTGACTGCAAGTACTTGAAGGGTAGAAATGACATGTCTATCATGAATCCACATAGCTCATGTTCCGCAGCTCTTCCCTGACCCCAAATCCCACAATGTAGTTCATTGCTTCCAGATGCAAGTCCAAATACAAGCAAGTACTTAAAAAAGCCTCACTCAACTTTCATCTAGCATATATGCTTGATATTTTTTTAGAAGAGAAAATCATTTTTTTAAAATATCATGCATTGCCTGGGTTATGGCATTTAGTTAAACAGATAAAAAATGTTTGCTTTGTCTTACAGCGTTCTCTTATAATCATTTATTACAGAAGAGAAAAATTTATGAAAATGTTCATTGTTACTTATTTGTTGTCAACCAGTAAACAAATTACTAATCAGAGATGTAAGGAAGCAAGAGTTCATTTTACTTTACAGTTTGAAAGGACGCAGTCTCTAGTGATGGAAAAGTCATGGTGGTAGGAGTAGCCACGTCATATCACATCAGTACACAAGGTGATGACTGCTGGCGCCTTTCAGTCCAAGTCATTTCCCCCGGATTCAATGTTGTTACTAACCTGTAAAGTGGGCCTTTCCACCTCAATTAACCTAGTCTAGAAAATCTCAGACATGCCTAAGGTGTGCTTCCTTGATGATTCTGATTCCCATCAAGTTCACAATTAAGGTTAACTATGAAAACTGAAAATATCCTTGCCTTTAAGTTAATAGATACTTGTCCCAATCTCCTATTAAGATATTACTGAGTCGCCATTGTCCACGTCTTTTCCAGACTGTCCTACCCTTAGGTACAAGCTGCTGATCTCACCAACATGGACCACAAAGCGTATTATCAGCAGTGCTGGTCTTTTGATTGTGTAAAGCCTGATCTTCTGTGTGTTTTCCAGTAGTTGATGATATTCTCCCTTGCTTTCCTGTCTTTGAAATTCCTTAATGTGGTCGCTGATAGAAACTGTAGCATCTTTAGGTCTTGGACGCTGAGTTTAAGGGAAAACTTGGGAGGAAAGTCAGGAGTTTACATAGAAAATACTCTAAACTTTGGTGTGGTGCTCTTAGCACCTCTGCACGGCTGCCTCTTAAAACACTTGAAGAAAATGACAAGGTCCTGGCTAGTGTGAGGACTTACTGATATTTGCTAGTTGTGTCTTCCACTTTCTATCAAGTTGAAATCTCTATTTAGTGGTAGGCGTCCATAACATAAATTTAATTTTTAATACGCATTTCAATAGCTAAAAGAAAGTAATATATATTACAAAGAACTTAATTTGAGGTATGGTCTGTAATGTATATATATATATATATATATATATATATATATATATATATATATATATCTGACTAGATATATTTGTCTTATAGTAGAAACTGAAGCACTGAAATTTTATCTGAAGCATAAATGGAGGAGGCAGACGAGGCTCCAGGAAGTTAAGCAACCTTCTTTCCTGTGCTCTACAAAAGTGGTTTGCCTTAATGCAATTTTGCATAGGAATGAAAAATTGTAAGGCTTGATTGAGGAACTATGCTGCATTATTTTCAAGTCTCTCTGTTTCATTACTGTAGAATTAAATAGCCTTGCTTTTTGATGTGTCAATTTTAGTAGTTTCCAGCAGAGGGACTGCAGTATGTATTTGTCTATGTCATTAATGTGAGGTTTGTCCACAGTGAATCCAAAGGAGAAGTTAGAGTGTTGGAGAAGTCTTTCAAAGTACCAAGCAGTTTCCTTTGTTATATTTATGTGTTTCATGTCATTTCAATGAGATTTCCTGGATAAGTGCTGGTTTTAGACTTATACTGAACATATATGGCAGACCTTAGCTAAACCCTAAGCTTGGATCTTTGTCCACACAATAGCCTGTAGCCTGGAACAGAGGTGCCTACAGGCATTGATCCTAGATCAGCCACACTTAGCAGAGCTGAAGAGTGAGAAACAAAATAATCAGTGGTCACCTTTACATGACACTGGAGTTAAAAATCTTTCATCTTGCAGCATTACTGTAGCAATACTTAGAAATATCTTCAAAATGTAAGTGCTTAATATATATAAATATCAGATGTGAACACAAATACTATACAAGTCTTAACACAAAGCTATTTTTCCTCTAAAAAGCAAGCTCTAGAATTCCATAAAATATTAAAGAAAACTAAAGGGATAAATCTAGTAACATTTATTAATTAAATGAATATGTTTTAGAACATATCATGTTTTTTGTTTGTCAAATTATAACAAACATGTAAAAATATATTATTCAGAATTTTTAAAACTCAGAAAAATGTGATTTAAGTTTTTTATTATGAATCAAGTCTCATTTTTTATCCATGTTCAAATTCCCTTCCCCCTCCCACCCCTTCCAATCACTTCCTCTTCTCCACATCATTTTATCTCGTCATTAAAATAATTGAAAAACATTCCTGCTGTAACACAACATTTTGAAAGTATTCAGTAATGTACCTCAAGAAGATGTATGTCTATACTGGTCCAAAGACTTTAATTTATTTGTGAGTTTTCATTGACATAGTAGTTGCTATATATTTATAACATCATTTTTTTAAAAGATTATAATTTAAATACATTTTCTCCCTTCCCTTTCCTCCCCCAACCCATATGCCCTTCCTAACTCTGTTTCTTATCTCCTTAATTTCCTGCCAGTGAAGTCATGGTATCATATTTGTGAAAGGAAAAAATTTTAGTACAGATGCTTGGAATTTTCCATTTTTCTTGTCTTTTCCTGTTTTCATTTTTCTATCTGAATGAAAGAGGATGGAGAATGAAAATTTTGTGGAGTCAGTAACTTATGGATTTTGAAAATTCTCCCTAAGAAGATATGCATACATTTATGAGTATACATTAGTTGTGAAATGTCTATTCAAAAACAAAAAACATTACTACTAATTACTACAATTTAGGAACTTCTGCTTCCATATGTTATAAGTGGTCATATCATAGGGCTTGACTGTTATTTGGCCATCTATGTCCTGTTAGAATACCTAAAAATCAAATCTGTTCTTGAAAGTATGCTAGTTAAGTTGGTTAATGGCAATTTTCTCTCATTTCCTTAAGTTATATTTATTTAAGTTTACACAGTTTAATTTTCACTTGTCCTACTTCATTCTGAAAATTTTTGTTAGATTTATTAAATATAATATGATTACCAGTGCTGTCTTAAAAGATATATTTAACACCTCTTGTTCACAAGTAATTTACTGTATAAAGGGATCTATCTGCCTTGGAATATTTAAAAACATCATGTAACATAAATTCTGTAAATTGACATAATATATATATTAAAATAAAAACAGCATAAAATTACATATATGGCAGGAGACTTCACAGATGTAAAATTTGGATGAGTTAAGAAATGCAGGGAAATTGTTTATTAGTAGAGAGAAAACAATATATCATTATAGTATAGTAAGACTATGACACATATGAGAAGAATGACAAAAGCAAGAAGCACTTCTGAAAAGGTCAGTATGGAGCAAGGTGTAGGAGGAGGAGGAGTGAAGAATGTGTGAGAAGAAATCTACAAAGCTTCTCTAAGAAATCTGCCCTTGCTAAGGGAACCATGAATGTGTTGGTGTCTCAAAACAACCTCGCCTTGACTGCATGATATTATGTAAAGAAGGTTCTACAAAAGAAATGGAGAGGGAAGTTTTTCCTTAATGCATTACAGATCTTTTATTCATTAATATAATTTCCAAGAATTGCAATTCTTGTTTTTAAAATGTCTTTTTGATAAGAAATGTTTTTGTTTTTCTGTTGCCCAACAGTGAGCATTCCATTACAAAAATGAGACAATTTTAGGATTGAACAGAGTTTTAGAAGTCATTTTCATTCTCCTGTCCTCTTCTTCCTAACATTACTAGGCAGATGAGACAGCCAGAGAACAGGATCTCACAATTTTACTTGGGAGCCCATTCCAACAGCCTTTTGGGTCAAGCCGGTTTGGTTTTCTCTTTCATGTTATTTTGAGGGACAATATTTTTTTAAAAATGTAGGCACTGGAATATAAAAATACTCTTTGCATATTTTGAAGTAGAAAGGTTGAAATTTCCCTAGCATCACCAACATTTTGCATTGAAACCTTCATCCTGAGATAACCTGCCTCCTTGCTTCTGTCACATGCAGAACTTAGCCTATAAACCTTTCACTTGACTTATTACTTCTTTTTCAACAGATTACTGGAGTTAGTCCAAACATAATTAGCTATTCATGCAACTCTGTAGCCTTCTTTCTGATGCATGTTATTTTTGATAAGCAACAGCATATAAAACATAAGCAAAATTTTTACCAAAACATCCAGCAATGGGGTCAATGTAATATTGCATCTACAAAATTTTAATAAAATGTTACTGATTTATCTGAATGAAAAAGAAGATATTCTATTATTTTTATTTATCAAAAGAAATGAAAAATATTGCTCTGTAGTGGAAGATGGAGAATAAGGAGAGATTTCCTAAACAATACACACATAAAAACCCCTTCTGTCTTGTGTCAGCATTAGTTATGATACTTATGTAGACATGCTGCAGTCAAACACCAATGTCTTACATGACAGTCATTGTTTTTCATTTTCATTAATGGAATGTTTATAGGCTAAGATGGCAGTTTTTAGGGTGTGTTTTGAAAAAGAAAGGTGGGGAGCCTAATAAGGACACTGTTTTCAAGTTGCATTATTGACCCCAAGCTTCTGAAAAGCCAAGGCCACAGTCAATAAGACAAAATGACAGCCTACAGAATGGGAAAAGATTTTTACCAACTCTATAAGTGACAGAGAATTGATCTCTAAAATATATAGAGAACTCAAGAACCTGGAGCCCCAAACCTTGAATAACCCAATCAAAAAATGGGGTTCAGTACTAAAAAGGGAAGTCTCAGCAGAAGAATTACAAATGGCTGAAAGGCACTTTAAAAGTGCTCAACATCTTTAGCCATCAGAGAAATGCAATTCAAAACAACTTTGAGAAAGCACCTTATACCTGTCAGAGTGGCTAAGATAAAAGACACAGATTACAGGCTATGCTGGAGAGATTGTGGAGCAAGGGGAACACTTCTCCATCATTGTTGGGATTGTAAACTTGTTCAGCCACTCTGGAATGCAGTATGTAGGTTTCTCAGAAAACTGGGAATCAATCTTCTTAAGGATCCAGCAATACCACTACTGGGTATATAGCCTGAAGATGCACATTCATACCCCAAAGGCATTAGCTCAACTAATATCAACTTATGTTCATAGCAGCATTATTCATAATAGCAAGAACCTGGAAACAACTTAGATGTCCCTCAACTGAAGAATGGATTAAGAAACTATGGTACATTTACACAATGGTATACTATTCAGCAGTAAGAAAAAATGATACCCTAAAATTTGCAGGCAAATGGATGGATTTGGGCATATTCTCCTGAGTGAGGTCTCACAAACTCAGAAAGATAAACAGGGAATGTATTCACTCATTAGTGGACTTTAAACAAAAAAGCTAACCATGTCCAAGCTGCAAACCATAACCACTGAACAGTTTGGGAGCTGAAACACCCTGTACTGGTACCTTGGAGCCCATTTCCTCCAGAGGAACACCTGACTCAGTCTTGATGTCAGGGCTTTCATTACCAAGTTCCTGAACTGTAATGCTCCCTATTTTATTGGGCTTTCAGATCCAGGTCATGGACACTGGTGAAAGGTTGATCAGACACTATACAATGAAAGTGCCACTTTGTGGCATCACTATTGAGCCCAAAAGTGATAACATAAAATATGTTATATTAAATCATCTACATTCTCATTGGGGCTAGAATTAAATTTGGTGTCTTGAGAAACAGAAGTCAGTTTGTCAGATGAAGAAAATACACTTAAGAATCAAAAATTCTCTAGGGATTGCATTTTTATCCACCTTTACCCTGGCACCTGGAAAGTTTTTCATTTTGAAGAGATGTTCATAGAATTTTAGGCAGGCAGCCAACAATTATACATATAATAATACTAGTCCACATGTATACTTATTCATTCATCCACTTCTTCTTAAAATGACTTTTGTTTAGACTTTTTTATGTGCCAGAGACTGTATAGTGATTCTTTTGTGCACACATGGTGCTTTCCTTTATCCCTCAAGTTTTTATTTACTCACACAATTTATGATAGCTTCTCTCATCTATCTATTTTCTCTCTCTTAATCTGCCTGCCCTTGGCTTTATTGATATGTTCTTGATGAATAAAATTATATATATACATATTTTTTTTAAAAAAAGAAACAACTCAAACCAAAAATGTCATAACAGAAAATGTCCAGAAATTTGCGACACCATGAGAAGGCCAAACCTGAAAATAATTGGAATATAAGAAGGAGAAAAATACCAGCTCAAAGGCACAGAAGATATATTCAACAAAATTATAGAAGAAAACTACCCCATCCTATAGAAGGATATGCCTATAAAGATATAAGAAGCCTACAGAACACCAAATAGACTAGACCCATATACAAAGTCTGCTCACCATATAATAATCAAGCCACTAAACCTACAGAACAAAAAAAAAAACATACTAAGAGCTGAAAAAGAAAAAGGTCAAATCACCTATAAAGGCAGACCCATGAGAATAACACCTGACTATTCAATGGAAACAATGAAAGCAAGAAGATCCTTGTCAGACATTATGCAGACACTAAAAGTGCATGGATGCCAACCTAGACTACTGTACTCAGCAAAACTATCAATCAACTTAGATGGAGTAAACAATATGTTTCATGATATTACCAGATTTAAACAATACCAAACCACAAATCGGGTCCTATAAAAAGCCCTAAGGAAACCAGAAACACCCATGTAACCACAAACAATTGGCAAACCCACAGAAGAACCTTCCCCCCACCAAAAAAAGAAAAGTCACTCTACTTCCAAAAATGACAGGAAATATCGATCATTGGTCATTAATATCCTTTAATACTATGTCCTCAATTCCACCTCTGAAAAGGCGAACTCTAGCACGATAGATTCAAAAACAGAAACTATCCTTTTGCTGCATACAAGAGACAAACCTTAACTTTAAAGACAGACACAGACAGGCTTCGAGTAAAGGGTTGGAAAAAGACTTTCCAATCCAATGGCCCTAAGAAAAAAGCTGGTGTAGCTATTCTAATATCTAACAAAACAGACTTTAAACTAAAATCAATAAAAAGAGACCAGAATGAGCACTACTTACTTATCTCAGAAAAAGTTCATCAACACAAAATTTCAATCCTGAATATCTATGTCCCTAACACAAGGGCACCTACATATGTAAAAGAAACATTACTAAATCTTTAACCTCATATCAAACCTGACACACTAAGAGTGGGAGACTTCAATACCCCACTTTCACCCTTGGATAGGTCAACCAAACAGAATCTCAACAGAGAAATACGGGTTCTAGCAGAAGTTATGACCCTAATAGATTTAGTAGATATTACCAAACCCTTCACCCAAACAAAATAGAACATACATATTTCTCAGCACACCATGGAACTTTCTGAAAAATGGACCACATACTAAATCATAAAGCAAATATCAACAGGTACAAAATAATGGATAACTGCTTATACCATATCAGGTCACCATAGTCTAAAGTTCAACAAAACTTTAAGCAAAAACATTCTTACTTCATTGAAAGATGATAGGTGAATAAAGTGATATAAAACACACACACACACACACACACACACACACAAATTGATCAATGATTTCTCTACCAAAACTGTGATATCCCAGGTCACATATATGCAAAGTCTGCCTGACATATCTACACTATCTTGTCTTGATCATGTCTTCCAACCAATGAAGGGGGTTTTGAATGCAAGAAATCAGTTAGCCAGAACTTTGTTAAGCATTTTCACATCAATATTCACAAGAGAGATTGGTCTGTAGTTCTTTTTCTTTGTTGCATCTTTGAGTGGCTTGGGTATCAGGGGATTGTGGCCTCATAAAAAGTCTGACAGCATTCATTCAGATTCCACTGTACGGAACAGTTTGTTGAGTATTGGTACTAGTTCTTTAAATATCTGATAGAAGTCTGCAGTAAAACTATCTGATACTTGGCCTTTTTAATTTGGGAGACTTTTAATAATAGCTCCAATTTCCTTTGCTGGTATAGGTCTGTTTACATCTTTAACCTGTTCTAGATTTTATTTTGGTAATTGGTACTTTTGCACAAAGCAGTCCATTTCTTTTAGGTATCCATTTTTAGTAGAGTATAGATTTTCAAAGTAAGACCTGATAATTCTCTGGATTTCCTGGGTGTCTGCCTTTATGTCTCCTTTTTCATTTCTGATTCTGTTAATTTGAATATTCTCTCTGTCTTTTGATTAGATGAATAATGATTTGTATATCTTGTTGACTTTCTCAAAGAACCAACTTTTTGATTCATTCACTTTTTGTATTGTTCTCTTTGTTTCTATTGTACTGATTTCAGTCCTAAGTTTGAATATTTCCTGCCATCTATTCCTTCCAGGTGAGTTTGCTTCTAATTGTTCTAAAGCTTTTAGTCGAGTTCTTAGGTCTCTTGTGTGAGATTTCTCTTGGTTTTTCATATAGGCATCAATTGCTATGAATTTTCCTCTTAACAATGCTTTCATTGTGTCCCATAAGTTTGAGTATGTTGCAGATTCATTTTCATTAAATTCTAGAAAGTCTTTGCTTTCTTTCTTAACTTCTTCCCTGACCCAGAGGTGGTTCAATGTGGAAATGTTCAGTTTCTATGAGTTTTTAGGCTTTCTGTAATTTTTGTTCTTGTTGAATTCTAACTTTAGGCCATGGTGGTCTTATATGGTACAAAAGATTATTCCCATTTTTTGTATCTTTTGATATTTTCCTTATGACCAAGTATATGGTCAATTTTAGAGAACGTTCCATAGGATGCTGAGAAATATGTATATTCCTTTGTGTTTGGATGGAAGCTTCTATAAATATCTATTAAGTCTATTTGCATCATAGCATCCTGTTAGACCCATTATTTCTTTGTTAAGTCTTTATCTGGTTGACCTATCCAGGAGTGAAAGTGGAATACTGAAGTCTCCCACTATTTGAGTATGACATTTGATATGGTGTTCAAGCTTTAATAGTTTTTTTTTTTTTTCAACATGTGAAAGTGCTCTTATATTAGGGGTATAAATATTCAGGTTTGAGATCTCATCTTGGTCAATTTTTCCTGAGACAAGTAAGTAATGTCTGTCCTGGGGTTTTTTGATTGATTTTAGTTTGAAGTCTACTTTTTTGGATATTAGGATGACAGCACCAGCTTTTTTCTTGGGGCCATTTGATTAAAATGTTTTCCCAACCTATACTCTGAGCCTGTGTTTGTCTTTGGAGTTGAGATGTGTTTCTTGTATGCAGCAGTTGGCTTTTGTTATTGTATCTAACATGTTAGGGTGTATCTTTTTATAGGTGAATTGAGTCCATTGATATTAAGAGATATTAATGACTACTGAGTGTTATTTCCTGATATTTTTGTTGGTAGCTTATGTGTATTTCCTTTCTTTGGGCTTTTCTTCTGTGGGTTTATTGATTGTTTGTGGTTTCATGGGTGTATCTGGGTTTCATAGATTTATGTTTTTCCTCTAGTGTTTTCTGTAGTGCCAGATTTGTGGATACCCCATGTTGGGTGCCAATTTGCCCTGGCTAGTAGGATCTTTAGTGTGGACCTAAATCTAGGAACGAAACAAATGGAAGGCAGGAACACAAAAGAACAGAAGGACAAGACAAATCTCTCTGTTTAAGTCCTCTTTAGGTTTATTATTATAGACAATATTTATACAGAATCTCTGCCATGTAAGTAGCTGGGAGAAAAGGGGGTGGGAAATATAAAAGAATGTGGCAAGCCTTTGAGGGAGAGTAGCAGACAGGGTAGAATTAGTATGGAAATCTATCTGTTATTGGTTAAGGGTCTGCAGGATGTCACCTGCTGAGCTGAGAGAGCTACAGGAGAAGGCTGGAGGATGTCACTTGCTGAGGTGAGAGAATCAAGCCAGACTATCAGGAGTCATGGTTAAGTTAAAGACAATAGGGAATGTAACCTTCTGGCAAATGACTGCTGGCTAGCTATAGGAGCTAAAAAATAAGTTGACTTTGGCTCTCAACATTGTTACAGCCAATATTTATATAGAATCTCTGCCATGCAGGTAGCTGTGAGGAAAGGGGGTGGGAAATACAAAAGAATGTGGCAAGCCTTTGAGAGGAAGTAAGACAGGGTAGAATTAGTATGGAAATCTATCTGTTATTGGTTGAGGGTCTGGAGGATGTCACCTGCTGAGCTGAGAGAATCAAGCCAGACTAACAGGAGTCATGGTTTAGCTAAAGACAATAGGGAATGACTGTTGGCTAGCTATAGGAGCTAACTTTCAAAATATAGCTAAGTTGGCTTTGGCTCCCAACAGGTGTTGCTTCAACCTGTATTTGTTGTGAAATATCTTGCTTACTCCACCTTTTTGTTTGATGTTTTTGCTGGATATAGTAGTCTGGCTTGTCAGCCATGATCTTTTAGTGTCTGTATAACTTCTGACCAGGACTTTCTTGTTTTCATCATTTCCATTGAATAGTCTGATGTTATTCTGATGGGTCTGTCTTTATAGGTAAGTTAATCATTTTCCTTTGTAGCTCTTAGTATTTTTTCTTTGTTCTGTATGTTTTGTGGCTTAATTATTATTTGGTAGCAGACATTTTGGGGGATCTAATGTATTTGGTGTTCTGTAAGCTTCTTGTGTCTTTGTAGGCATTTCCTTCTTTAAGTTGAAAAATTTTCTTCTATGATTTTATTGAATACATTATCTGTGCCTTTGAGCTGCTATTCTTTTCCTTCTTCTGTTCCTGTTTTTCCCAGGTTTAGTCTTTCCATGGTGTCCCAAATTTCCTGAATGTTTTGTTTTATGACTTTTTTTTTTTTTGAGTGATTTATCTGTTACCACTATTGAGTCTTCCACTGCAGACATTCTCTCTTCCCTTGGATTCTGTTTGTTATGCTTATATCTGTAGTTCCAGATTGTTTCTTCAGATTCTTTATTTCATACTTTGCCTTGTTTTGTGCTTTCTTTATTGTTTCTATTTCAACTTTTAGTTCCTAGAATGATTCTGTCATTTGTTGAATTTCTCTTTCTTGGTTTTCTTTCAAAAAATTTGTTCATCTCTTCCAATTTTTTATTTGTATTTTCTTTACTTCTTTAAGGGACTTTTTTATACCCTCTTTTAAGGCTTCTATAATATTCATAAAGGTGTTTGTATTGTTGTTCCTTCTGTTTCCTCTTCATTTCTCTGTTCAGGTCTTGGTGTTGTAGAGCCATCAGTTTCTTCTGGTAATGTTTTGTTGTTCTTTATATTGCTATATTTATTCTTGCACTGACATCTGCCCATTGCTTCCTTGCTTAGTCAGGTCTCAGTGGAATCTTAGTCAGTTATGGTTACATGGGTTTTGTGTCTCCTGTCTGCTCTGGACACAGATTGTACACAATTTCCTACTCTGGTCTTGATATGAGATCCTTGCTGTCTGAAGACGTCTGACTCCTAGTCTGCCCGAGATACCATGCAGTCACAGTGTTGAGAAATCACTTTCAAATCTAAGTAATATTGAACATGTTGTATCATGTATGGTAGCAAAGGAAGGTTGATGTTTTGACAGCAATAAGAGATTCTCCAGACGAATACAAGAAGGTAAGAACAATCTCTGCCTGGAAAAAGAGATGGGTGCACTGTCTATCCTGTTTTCTCCAGCAAGTGTTCAGACTGTGCACTTGATTTTGTGACCTAAGAGAACCATGTAACTCTCCTGTGCTTTAGACTTTTCCATTGAAATAAATGATAATCGCATAATTATCAAGGTAAAATGTAATATGGTAATGTAGTCTAGTGTGAGAGAACTGAACTAATGGGCAAACAGCCTTCTAGTCTTCATAATACAGCACTTACCAATGCTTGGTGTGTTCATCCTTCACACATGAAAAAGTTAATAAAGATTATAAGTCAAAATAATGGGAGATAGCCTTCATGAAACTCTGTCTATTCAATCAATTAGGCTCATTTTTGATTAGGCCATTTAGAGACAGGTATAATGCTAATTTGCATGCAAAATGATAGGGTTTTGTGGTAGCAATACATTATTTTAACTGTTACCAGTATTGTTTTAATTATTTTATTTACATCATCTAAAATAACCAATATATACAAATATACATTACATTTTGAATACTATGTTTCTTGTACTTTTCTATTTATGGTAGACAATGTCATATTCTTACTCCTTCTATTAAAAATATTTATAATTAAATCCTAGAATATTCTTTAATTTACTTAACCAAGTATATAGCTACTATAAAGCAATATTTCTTAAACTAAGAATTAAATGACCTATGGAAAACAATATATGTTAGCAATGAGCTCTAATGTAGGGAATGTCAAATACAATATTTTCATCTTTATGGAAGGAGGGGACATATGTGTATATGCATTGTTTATTAAATGTATATCTATTATTTATTGTTACAATTGCTTAAGCAAACAATTTTAAGGAGAATATAATATAACATTATATATGCAAAGTAGGCTTTGACTAATGGAGAAAATGCAAAATTCTCATTTATTTCTATGTACTGTTCTTTCACATATAGACAGAAGAGGCTGCACAAATTGCAATGCACTTTTCTGGTATACCCCACTGAACTTGAACCAAAAATAACAGGGAACTGCTTTTGAAAAATAAGCTATAGCATTTATTTACTTATTTATTCATCTATTTATTTGTATATGAAGAGAACAACTTACAGGAGTCAGTTCTCTCCTTTCACAATGTAGGTCCTAGAATTCAAACTCAGGTGATCAGGGTTTGCAGCAGCTGCCTTTACGGCCTTTTCTGCTTTCCCAGATGCAGCTTTTAACTGACTGCTTCTGAATCTCTGAATTTTTAGTTTTTTTTAAGTTGTCAGAGACATAATATTTGCCTTTATAAAACACTCAGCATGGGTTTCTTACTAAAGCATTAGAAAATGAATAATTTCAGCAGTTGGTATTGCTGAAATACCAACTCTGGGTGATTCAATGGGAAAGACATATAGTTTAACAAATACAATAATCATCTGCATATATTCATCATTATCAAATAGGAAAATTTTCATTCATTCATTTACCACTACAAAACTTGAATGCTTGCTATAATTTGAAATTTATGCTCCTATGAAATTCATGTGGATGTAGGCATAGGAGTACAGTGTGCATTCTCAGCACGTGAGACTGGACTAGGCAAGAGGGATGTGAGTGTGAGACCTGCTGAGCTCTAGAGATAAATCATGTCTCAAAAATCACACGCACAGGTATAATTTTCAGTCATATCTAAGATGCTATGTTTTAGGGAAGTGCTTAGGTCAAGAGGGCTTCTTTCTCATGTATGGAATGAAGGCCCTTATGAAAGAAGCTTCACACAGAGATTATTCAGCACATCCAGCTGCTCCTTCCTTAACAGGAAGACAGGACAGAATACTGAACTGGAGGACTGGACTGGTGCTGAGTACTCCCTTGACTTCAGTGGAAACCTTCACTGGACACTAACCACTTGATCTTGGACTTTGAAACACAAATTCCTGTTGTTTGTAAATGACCCAGGCTCAGGTATTTTGTCATACCATGAGAAAACTCAAGTAATACTCTTTCATCATCTCCATTTCCAAAGTCTGAACTTGGTAGATTCTCTAGACATTTCTATCCCAGGGCCTAGGAAGTTAAAATTGAGTAAGAAGTTTACTAATTTATCTTGAAATAAAAACATTCATTTCCTCATCCAGTAGCAGTTGAAAATTTTCACCAATACTTGGCTCTCAAGTTCAACTTTTTGTTAAGACAAAGTTTTGCTGTGTAACTATCATGGACTGGAATTCTCCATGTAGCCTACTGGCCTTGGACTTGCTGCAATCCTCTAGAGGGTTGAGAGTACAAGTGTAAGCCACTACTCCTGGTCTTCTCACGTCTATTCTTGAAATCTTTTAAAATGCAGAGAGTTCAGTTTTAAAATTTGAAATTAAAATCCCATCAAATCCCAGCTTCAAAGCTTCCATGGTTTTCCAATGAGGCTTGATAAAATCCAAGTGTCTTAACTCAGCCTATGGGGTCATTCAGAGTCCTCTCTAACCTATGCTCTAATCCCTTTTGTCCCATTCTACTTTTTTTTTATTATTACAAAAGCTTATCTATTAACTAACTTATAAGTTAAAATTATATATATATATTCATGTGTGTATTTAAATCTTTATTAGATGAGTACTTTTTTCTATTATTATTAGGCCAGAAATTATAGCTGTCATCTTGACTCATTTATGTATTTTTATATAAGAAGTAAAAGTAAAATAAATGGACACTTAGAGCATAAACATGATTAAATAATGAAGTAGAAAAAATGATTTATTTGGTAATATCTCAATTCTCATACTCACAAATGTTTAATTTTGCAACCAACCTAGCATAATCACCAAAATATAGTGCACTGTGCTTAGATAAAACCTTTCCCCAGATTATGAATGTCATGCCTACATACTTCTAATAGTAGCAAATTCCTTAACCCCCAAGCTAAATCATTCAATGTAAATTTCCATTACATGAGCTAGTTTAAGTTTCTAGAACATTTTTTTGCTCAGACTAAAGTGAAATGTGCATACTATTTTAGTCTCTATAAGGATAAAACTACATGTTGTCACCATCACTGCCCACAACATTAATAATCATGTGGTGAGCATTATAACATTCCCTGTGACATCAGAAGTACATTGAACTATGTTTTTAGTGACAACCCTTTATTATTTTATGTGTTTCCTTTTGAACACCTACTATTGTGACTATAAGTGATCTGTGGAATTTGTGATCCATACAATTGAATATTCAGAGGCCAGCTACTAAATATTTTACAACTGGATCTCTGAATACAGAACCAACCTGAATGCTGGTTGACATGTTAGCTTACTCTAATTAACAAGATGAAAGGGAAATAGCAAAGGCCTAGGTAGGAATGCTATTATTTTGTCAATGGCAAGAGTAATTACTTTTCTGAATTTGATAAGAGATTTTGAATACTAGATGTGGTGGAATGTTCTTTGTACAATGTAAATAAATAACTGTTTGGACCCATGCAGGGCACCTTAGAAGTGGGTGGAGAATCAGAGGAAGCCAGGTAGGAAGAAGGGAATGTAAATAAATAATTGTTTGGACCCATACAGGGCACTTTAGAAGTGGGTGGAGAATCAGAGGCAGCCAGGTAGGAAGAAGGGGTGGAGTTTACTAGTCGCCATCCGTCCCCCGAAGAAGAAGCATGTAGGAATTCAGGTGAGCCACGGGCTGCAAGCCACATGATGGGTAGATTCATGGAAATGGGTTGATTTAAGAAGAAAGAGCTAGCTAGTTATGTGCTTAAGATATGGGCCAAACAGTGTTAAAGTATATAAGCGTGTGATTCATTTCTTTTGGGGGACAAAAGCTGCGGACGCACAGACCAGGCTCCACACCACCGGCACCACACGCGTGCCAGGTCACAAATCTCCGGACCCAAACAGGCCGGGAAAAACATACTACAACAACTAGATATATTTTATATGTGTTATTTGAAAAGGATTGCTAAATGATTACACATCATTTAAGTTTAATTACAATTCAATACCTAAGGACAAAGAAAGGATTTAAGCTTAATATGTTTCTAAACATTTTTTTTCTTTCATTTTATTGACTTTAGATAGCACAAAGAATATATGTGTGTGTATGTGTGTTTGCAGGTGCAGTCACACTTTGTTCTCATGTACATACTTATGACATAATTTGTATGTATCATTTTTAATTTCTTTGACATATCCTGTCTTACCATGGTCAAAGTCAAGATGCAATTTGCTATAATTAGAAGAAGTTCAAAGAATCATATATTAGCCCAGCATTTTAACCATAGGGATGCAATTAAGATTAATAACTTCAAGAGATATAAATAATACATAAAATGCCACAAATCTTGGGGTCAAAAATAGTCATATTTCTGACCTACCATTTCACAAAACATTTTAGTACTTTTAATCTGTTCTTAAAAATATAATTTAACTATAAATCTGCACAACTTGATTTCTTTAGCAACTGGTTTATGAATCTTTTGAATGTTTAACAGCCCATCTTTATAATCTTGTAGGAGGTAGCTCTAACACACCACTGTTGAGTGACAATATCAACAATTATAATTCATACTTTGATGAAGTACCTTTTTTCAGCACTACTATTTGCATACTATTCATCATTTTTGTTTGTTTTTAAATAACTCTACAATGGATTCAGGGCAGGCATTATTCTTTAAGTACGAAATCTATTTACCTTCATGTAGATGAAGGGACTTTCTGAAGTTAACCATAGTAAGAGATGTCCATTAGAGTGGAGAGTCTTTATTCCACATTGTTTTCCAATGGGATGGCTTTTGACATACAGTAAAATTTAGAGTTCTCAGTTATGAACTGGAGTAGAAGTTTCATATGTCTGCTAGGCAGTGCCTTGATTTTATAGACTAAATGTTCTAGGGCATTTCAACATGGAATTTCACATAAATTAAAAATATATATGGTTATATTTCTGGCTGTATTGAGCATTTACAGAGGACAGGGTCATCAATCAACACGCACTACTGCATAGCACTTTGAATGGGGAAAATGACTAAGTATTTGTAACCCTGAGCTTGTTCAGAAACCCCACAAAACTCCTTGCCTTAGTAAAGTGGTATGACTGATGGGCAGGTGCTAACCTTGCTTTGTCCTGTGTTGCACCTGAGCCAGCCTCACACAATGGTTTTGAAATAATGCATCAATATATATTTACACATTATGGTCTAAGATAGTGTTGCACAAAACTTTAAGCCTATTCTAATAAACACCAAAACTTTGATATTTCATTTGCTTTTATTATAATTTAGAATTGTTTATTTATTTACCTCTTGTTGACAAGTTCCAGTCTTTGACATTTTTCCTCATTGGTTATCAGAAAGTATGCTTTTCTAGGCAGAACAGGTTGCTATTTTATTTGGACCCAGGATTATTTTTCTTCAGCTGTATTCGTTTTCTGATTATTTTCTCTGGTGGCTTTAAGGAAGCTATCTTGGCTTCTGGAGTGTTTATGATGCTCAATACACACATTAATTTTCTTGGCATGAACTTTTTCCTTAACTTGTTTGTCTAGAACAATGCCAAGACTGGTACCAATTTGCAGATGCTGCCAGCTTCTGTGGAGGCTGGAAGTTTTCTTTGTGAACATACCCCTGTTTTCTTCACATCTATATCATCACCTTTCTCAGAAATTCACAGTGTAGCCAAAGGAAGAAATCCATATTTTCTGGAAAGAATCAAGGATTTTCTTTTCCCCAAAATGAAGACAAGTTTAACCTTCATCATTTTGGTGAATTACTGGAAGAAAGTTCTGGTTGAAAGTTTCACTTGAATCTTTTTAAAAAGCAGGGCTGCACCCTCTCTACTCCCAGAGATGATGAAAAAAAAAAAAGCCACCATTACACTTCTACCAGAAAATCATGGACCTGTACTCCTTGCATGTTTCTCTGAACCAGCGATCAAAATCTACCCCTCTTCCTTGATGCCTTGTAGCAGCTATGGAACAAGGGAGAGGGGGGAAAAGTAAAAAAAAAAAAAAAAGTAATATTCTTCCCACCAAAGCCTACAGAATAGATGGACCCACCTCTGGAATGTAGATCTCACCCCTGCTGCAGGAAGCCTTGCTCTTCTTGCAAACCTGCTTCAGTTCCTGGTCATTCTAAGCAGAAACAATTTCAAATGGAATTTTATAATAAAGGGTAGTAAGAGAAAGTAGACTGCACAGAGGAAAAAGGCATTAGACACGGAGCATTTCTGTCTGAAAACTGAACTTTCTTTTTCCTTGATAATCAGATGGTCCTCTTGACCCAGATAGAATTTGCTTTCCTCCAGGAGAGAAAAAAAATTAAAAGACAAAGCAGGGAGATTAACAGTTCTCTTTGCTTTTTATTTTTTATTTACTTTTTTATTGTTTTTGAAAATCAATATCAAACTTTATATATAAAAGCAAAACATTCAGGATAGCTACAAAAAAAAACATACAGTAAAAAAACTTCTCTTTTCTCTAAAAGATGTGAAACATTAAAGATAAACTCTAAAGCTCCTCAAGTCAGGTTAGGCTCGGCTACAGATGAAGAAAGCACAGTAGTCACAGCTAATGCCCACAGACACACTATGGCCACCACAAAATTAAAAGATGCTACATGTTTACATGGTTAAAAGAAAAGCTGATTATGAGCATATATGACTGCCCAGCTCCCGTCTTTCCCAGGGGCCCCTTCTGTTCATCATTTCGCTTACTTCTTCTCCCTGAGCTGCAGTTTTAAACAATTCACCGCTGAGATCCCAGGGTTAAGTAGTGTGGGAAATCACTTCAGCTTAAGCAAGTTATGTTTGGATGAGGGCACAGAATTCTAGAAGAAACTGAAACTTACAATTGTGTTTAATTGGCTTTAACCCTTCAGCATATTGTGCTAAACTACATCAGGTAATAACTGTACTGCTACACTGTGCAGATGTTAAGACTTAAAATCCGTTAAATGCAAACAGCACTTGTCACTCCATCAACTATTCAAATTGTCAGAGATGTATCAGCCAACCCTAACTACCCTCTGCAGGCAATCTGGAGCCAGCCTGCTGTTTAATAACCAGCATTTAACAAGAAATAACATGTAGATGTGGCATGTGGTTTAAAACATTGTGTTAAGCGTCATTAAAACTCAGTCTCCTAAGAACCTTATTAAAAGAGTTATTTCCTTGCTATAATAAAACATTTCTCTGTGACTGTTTCGATCTAGCTACTAACAATGCAAACAAAATGCCTCTTAATTTAGCATCACACTAGAGGGCCATTGTGACTGTGGAACTATAAAGGCAGAGAGAAAGAAAACAACCCTAAACCACCCTTGCCAAGTCCCCAGTAATCAGCGAAACTGAAGCAAGAGGGGGCTTCGAATTTCAGATTTATTTTTACAGTAGTTTTTTCTTCTTCTTCTTCTTTTATGCTCTGTGTGTTATTATTTGAGGTTGTATCTTTGTTCATGACTGGAGAAGAAGGTTGCTGATGACTTAAAAATGGGCCCTGGTTCCAAGGAATCATCATTTCCTTGTTGTGGGATGGGTTGGAAGAGAACTCACTCAAATGCCTACATGAAATACCCAAGGAATTCATGTAATCTTGATTCTAATAAGTATTTGAAAAGAAAATGATATTTGCTCTTTCTCCAATCAGCCTAAATTCCTTTCATCCTGCTATTACTTGAGAAAATACATGCATAATTATATCAATTAATGGAGATAATGAATCAAATCTTCTATGACAGAAGTGTAAGGCAACCCATCTCAGTTTTAGCTCTTCCTCCTTAGAAAATGTGTTAAGTCAGATTCCCCATGCACTACTATTCCCAGGATTTAATAGACAGCTTCAGAACTAATGATGTGGACAAAACATGACCATGTGTTGACAGAGGATGCTAATGGGAGAGACTTAGTAAGATCTCAGTGTGATATTTTAAAATTTTTAAATATCTTCCCTAACCTCCATGGTTTAAAGTGAATGAAAAAGTATTCAAAATTGTATCAGTTTAAGAAATCTTGCTTTTCCCCCCCTTGAAACTAGACTACAATGCACACACACACACACACACACACACACACACACACACACACAGACATTACTTTTTAGTTTATTTTAGCTATAAGGCTGGGACAAGTCAAGATTAAGGCTTCCAGTTTCATAAATGCTATTTATCCAAATGTGAAGGAAGAGAAATTTATACCCTAGATTTGTTCAAGTTTATTGCATTTTTACTAAAATATACAGAATTGAGAAATGTAGATCTTGAGATACAAAAGATATTAATTGTTTCTAGTGAATGAGTCATTATTTACCTCTAAAATTTGTTTGAGTGGTTTGTTAAGAAGTATCAATGTGGTTACTTGTTAAGTCATACTCATTTTTGTAATGATGTTTTAAAAATTAAAGCCATGAACTTTTATTTTTTAATATTAGATGGTAGGGTATATGCATTAATGATATTTTTTCTGTAAATTTTCTCTGGAAATATTTAGACTGAATGGTTTTTTCAAGGTATCATGATTATGTGAACATTTCTTCACGAGAAGAAGAAATGACACCCAAACATACACATTTCTCCTGAATCTCCAAGGAAAGGACATATCGAAGCTTCATTGGTAAGTCATGTACTTCTTACCCAGTTCTTTATGAGAGTGCTGATGCTAATCATTAGCATAGCTACTTGGAACACTGAATTCTTTACTTGGAGAGTGACACCTGAGGATTACACTTAGTGCGCATTAGAGGACAGTGATGTAAGCTCATTCTTTTTCTTATCTCTGAAGAGAGGAACTGTAAATTCACTACCTACCTTTCTACCACATTAAAACAGGGCCCAATAAAAGCTGCCAGTAGGTTCCCAGGAGAGCCTCTGGGGACAGAGCCATTAGTGAAGTGCACAATTTAATTAGAGTGTAGAGTGTGAAATCTGTTCAGAGGAGTGAGAGATGAGATCTCATCCACAACCAGCTGTGGTTTCCTTTTGAAATACCTCTGAATCATGTCCCTCTGTGACATTCTATTGTATGCCACTTTGCAGGTACAGTGTTCATCAACAATTTAGAGACATCACATTATAGTTTATCTTGATGGGAAATAAGTCTTCTAAAGTCAACTCATGTAAGCATAATCTTGTTATTTGGAATCACAGATTTAATGTAAATTAGACCATTGTGTTTTATGTCTTAGAAACAAAGTTTCACAACTTAATTATGGTAATTTTCAAGAAATGAAAAGGTTACAATACAAATTTCTTCTGGTATTGATATGTGATTTTAAAAACTAAAAGGGTCTACATGTAAAAGTGTGAATTTCTATTCATTAAAAACCAAATACTAGAATGTTTACTCAAAAGGCATATTGGTATTACAGATCCAAAATTAAAAGGATAGCGATTTTGTTGTCAAAATGATTATATAAATAGAGTTGAAAGATGACTCAGTAATTAGGAGTATATACTGATCATGCAGAAGAGCCTAGTTTAATTTTCATTATCCAAGTCAAGTGACCCACAACCACCTGGAACTCCAGCTCAACGAGATCCCCACATGCAGGGACACAAATGTGTTAGTTAAAATAACACAATAATTATTTTAAATAATTACATAGATGCAAAGGAGAAATGCAAAGATCAAGGGGCACATAGAAAAAACATGTGTGACTATACCCAAAATATTTTTTACTTGCCTCAACTTTAGATGAGAAGCTATCTTCTGGGTAAAATAAGCAATGTGCTGTAGCAAATGTACAATGACAGAACACTGATGAAGCTTAGGATGCTGGTCTTACTAGCATAGACTGCAACAGAGTTAAATGGTATAGATGGAGGGAAATGTTAGTGAATTTTGGGTCTGCAGAATGTAAGACAGTAGATGTGGTTAAAATGATCACAATTTTCAGCCATCATGGATGACTGAAAATGAAATTTGAGCAGTTGAGAGGTATATAGAATTTAATTATGACTTTGATCTTTTGTATGGCAGCCTACTTGAGTAAATTAAATATGCATTAAACTGAAGGGTAGAATGTGACTCTGGTAACTCAGTAAAGTGGCAACAAATGTCTAAACTAGTAGACTCCAAGTCAAGAAAAGTATTAAGACAGCCACTGGAGAAAGTGAATAGCATTCATTACACTTAAAACTGATTAAATATGAACTTCACAGAGAAATGGATGAAGATATTGGAAAATGACTGGCTTTGAGTCTTATGTTTCCTTTGATAATCATCCATATCCCCCCAAAATCTAGTAAATATTATCACTCTATCCTTTTAAGTTTTCTGGAGTTTTTTGTTGTTTTGTTTTTTGATTTTTGTTTTTGCTTTTTAGTGCAGGCTTTAATCCCTGGCTTTCAGGGGTGAATCTTGTTTGGTGGTATTTATACATGTAGCCATGATTTATCTGCATCTTAGCTTAAGCTGCAAACCTCTTTCCAAGTTTGAATTCCCTCTTCTTCCATGACCACAACCATGATTGCTATATACTGTTTAATTGCCTTATGCTCATCTTCTGGAGTCTTTGTAGTCCTCTTTTTTCCCATTGCCATCCAAGATCTTCTTAAGTCACTTTTCATGGGTCTCCTTCTATTCTGTTTCAGACAAACACCTGTGCACAATGGAAATCTTTAATTTTGGTCACTGAACTTTGTTTTCTTTTGTCTTTTCAAATCATTTTTTACTAATTTCTAAATCCTATATCCACACCACAACTATGCTTAAATTACACTGGCCTCCATTTTTATTTCAATGACTTGACATGTTTCTTTTACTCTCTTCTGGAATGATTCTCCCAACTCCCAACTTTTATTCTCTCAACTCTTAACATGAAATATTCTTGTTCATGTTTCTCATTTAGCTTAGATATTACTTCACCAAGGAAGTTTATTATCCCAGTAGATTAGAGTGAGTTTCTAGTAATTTACTTATGTAATGTGCTTGACTCTCTTGACAGATACCTGAGTAGGTAGTCTTGAGGCCATGCAAGTGTATAAAATTGTAGTTTTTCTTTCTTCTTCTTTATTTATTTTGTATTTATCAAGAAAAACAGTAAAATGAATTTAAAATGCTGATAAGTTAACAATAACTATAAAGAAGATAAAAATCATAAGCATGACTTATCAAGGGTGATAATGTAAATAAGATTGCTACACATATATTTACTTTATGTTCAGCTTTCCCTCTGAATTTTTTTTTCCATTCCTGTATATCCTTATTCAAGGTCCCTTCCCCCTCCCACCACATCAGGTCATTTTTTCTTCTCCACAACTCTCCATCCCCTCCCTGGGCCGGGAGCAGACAGTCCTATGGTCCCAATGACCCAATAATGCTAGGATCAGTCTACAAAACTGGATTTGCCCCCCCCCAAGAGTGAGTCAGGTGTTCCTATAGTTGGAGTGGGATCCAAAGGGTCAGTCCAGGGTGCTTCTGATCCCAAGCTGTTCAGTGGTTGTGGTTTGCTGCTTGGGCATGTTTGGCTTTTTTTCCTGTTTGCTTGTTTAGAGACCACTAGCGAGTGAATACATCCCCTGCTTATCTTTCTGAGATTGTGATACCTCGCTCAGGAGGATATTCTCCAAATCCATCCATTTGCCTGCGAATTTTAGGATATCATTTTTTCTTACTGCTGAGTAGTATTCCATTGTGTAGATGTACCACAGTTTGTTAATCCATTCTTCAGTTGAGGGACATCTAGGTTGTTTCCAGGTTCTTGCT
>PVIH01003231.1:86193-113214 GCA_004025045.1 Sigmodon hispidus | reverse complement strand
TTATGAACATAGTTGAGCTAACAATTCAGAGTAAAAATGATCCTAGGAGAAGAAATAAAACTGAATACAAGAAAACGTAATTAGCAGTTAAGGATTTGTAGAGCTCATTTGTTACCTCCATCATATATAATTAAATGTAAAGGCTTCAGAGTAAGAGCACTGAAATAGAAAATAATAGGGTCAATGAAGTAGCACAGTCAATTATCAATAAGCAGAAGATAAATGGAAAATAGTATGGGCTGCTTGCAAGAGCATTCATGAAGGAATCCTTTTTGAAAACCATTGGGATGCAAAGACCTAAAAATAGCAGTGAGCTGCTAATAGAATGAAGAACTATTGGCTTTGAGGAATATGGAGGGGGATTGAGGAGAGAGAGAGAGAGAGAGAGAGAGAGAGAGAGAGAGAGAGAGAGAGAGAGAGAGAGAGAGAGTTGTGGACAACTCAGGAAAAGAAGCAGTAAAGTGAAAAGAAATTAAAATTCATGAATATTTGTTGAACATGATGGATGAGAGGAAGAAAAAGGATTGTCTTACATCTAAATGGAGAATTTAGATTGCATTTATTCACTAATTAAAAAAAAAACAACAAAAAAACAGGCCTTCATATGGGTATGTGGTAGTCCATACCTCCTGCTATTGTATTTCTTGCATTGGTAGTATGACAATTAAATAGGTTTCTATTTTAAACACACAGAGTAGAGATAGGGTGATTTTCCTGTTAGTGATAAAGTTTGTTAGCTATGCCTACAGGCTAAATCTTGTTCCTCAGTTGATCATGATCTGAGAAACATTTACAAGGCTGAAAAATATCACAGGAAGAGTAACATTTACATTAGCTGCTTTATAGCATGCTGTACTCTGTTATAAATCTTTCCATTTGTTGGCTCACTTATACAATCAGTCTATAAAGTAGATGAAGACATAGAAGTTTTTAGATATCTTAAGCAATTAAACAAGGTCATATAGCCAATGAGTAAGTCGTAACAATTCACAAGGTCAAAGAGCCAATGAGTAGGTCACATCCCAAACCCAAATTCAGGAAGTCTTGCTGCAAAAACAATGCTTCTCATCCATTTTCTATATGAATATTTACCCAACACAGTGTGGGTAGGAGAGAAAACTGTTTTAGTAAAATCTGAGAGAGCCTCTTGTCTCTTGTTACAGAGCAGCAAAAGAAGGCTTTGAGGGAAAATGAGACCATACTTTCAGCATGATGTCAAAGAATTAATTTTGAGTCTCTATCAGCAGAATCTCCTGCCAAGAGGCATTCCACTGTTCTCAGCAGGAAAACTGTTTTATAATAATTATATTTTATTAGTATGTTTTAATTATAACAATTGATAATCTATAGATAGTTGCTATTTGCTGCCACTTTTTATATAAATATCTTCATAGTATCCTAGACTTTGTATCTTGGTCCACTAATTTACATATTCACTAGGTGGTCCTTCATAGAACACATTTAATGACCTGTGGTTTAGAAGATAAGTTGCAAAATAATCACAATTTAAATAGGGAAAAAAAAAACAGTGTGTATAAGCCAGTGACTATTAAAGGTATCTGATAAGACCAACTTATCATTTTTCAATGTAAGTATTTAAATTATTTCTCTCTTCCTCTTGGTTTCTCACTAACTGGAAGAACCATACCAGAAAGAGTCCCTGTGCAGGGAGATTGCTTTTCCACAGGGGTTTGTCCATGGGGAAGCACATCTGCTCTTGCTGTTTGAGATTTTCTTGTTAGCTTGTTCCTCCCCAGAAACCAGCATCAATTGTCCTTTGTGCATACACACACTTCATTTCTGCCAGATTTCACCAGATGTTAGTTACATTTCTGAGAACAGAAGATGGGCAAGATCCAAATTCCTAGGGAAGTGGTCTCCTGCCAGAACTCACCTGAATTCTGTGGGGAAACACATGCAAAGCTAACCCCAGCGTACATCTTCTCACTTTGATAATTGCAATGTAGATTAAATATTTTCCCTGAGATTCCAAGCCTTTGTATTTGTATAGAATACTGAGGAGTAGAAAGATATTTTTACTGTCTGTACTGATAAAGCTTAAGTCATTTGTTTAGCTCATTTTTTTTGGTTTCTGTACATATACTGATCAAAATGAAAATGAACTTAATGTGTTGATGTAAATGTCTTGACTTAAACTAAACCAGTTATCTCTTATTATTAAGAGATAGCATGGCTATAGTTAATACCTTCTAATTGCCTTATGTCGTGCTACATAGCTCTTTATCAACTGACCTTGAAGACAGAAGGCAATAGGCTAAGAGCAGGTCAAGAATGGGCCTGTTGTAAGTGAGAAATGTCAACCAACACTCTTTTTTTCAAGATCTTGTCAGTAATTAGCCACATTGTGTTTTATACATTAACTTGGATATATACCACAGCAAGTGGAACTCATTAGTTTTTTTCCAGTGGTCAATAGATGAGTATTTTAGTGATTTGGAAGGGGGGAAAAAAGAGTCAGACCCAAGAGTGGTTCTTTCAAAGGGCATAAAATAAAAGTAGATTAAATAAACAGGAATCACAAATGAAGCATTGTTCTTTTTTGTTCTCGATTCTACAACAGATGGTTGAGTGAAAAGCTCCTACAAATGCAGAATACAGATTGAATAATGGAATATTATCTGTGTAGCTCATTTAGAATGCATAATTAGGTTAATGCTTTGTTATGTGCTCAAATACCTAAGAAAATAGCAGCTTAAGTTTAATGTTGGTCAAAGACTTTCAAACATAGGCTTAGAAATTTTTGTGTACAATGGTAGTCTATAAAAGCATAATGTATAAGTTAAAAATCACTCAACATTACTTATTTCTAGGAAAATTGACAAGAATGATGCCAGAGAGCAGTCTTAAAAATCCTTTTCCACAGCGTTGTAACACAAAAATGTAATCATAAATTTTCAATGTGTATTAAGTGAAATGTAATAAACTCATAATTCCAAATACTTACTAAATTCAAAATTTATATATATGAGTTGAAACTATAATAATTATGTGATAAAAATACAGAGATCCTGGTCAGAAAGAGCGAGAAAGAAATAATGACGAAATCAAATAGCATACTTTGATTCTGTTTAGCAATGTTACAGATTCTAGGAGAAATTGTTATTTGAAAATCAGTTCAATCTGTTGTTTTATCTTAAAGATTATTCTGTACACTAAAATTTAATATTGAATAGAATAAATATTTACTCTCTAAGTATTTCATAAAGTCCAGCAAATTATGTAGTCTATAATGAGATCAAAGAAGGCCTACCCAGATTTTTGCTAACTATATTGCCAATATTTTTTCCACTTACTTATTTGTAGCTAAATCTCCTCAGAAAGTTTTTTTTTAACTTCTCTTAAATGTAAGTATTTGTAATTACCATGTCATAATCATTTGTTTTGGTTTGCATGTGTCAATTATTCTAGTCTAGACTACATTTTCATGTGATTTCTACCATTTTTGTGTAATGATAACAATTTTGGTGAATGTGTAATAAACAGAGTACTTGGTATTATATCATAAAAAAGCTTTCTAACTGGCTGACAGTGGCTAACAGAGTTAGCCTGTTTGTATTTAATCATATAATTATTTTTCAAATCCTGGCTAACATATATCTCTTTAATATTTATAGATAGCCTGACAGTCTAAGAAAAAACATAGACCAGTTTTATGTAGTTTTACCTCTGTAAAAAAAGTATAAGGCTGTGAGATAATTCACTACTCTACTTGAGCTTAGGAACATGGTGAGTGTACAATGTCCAGGCAATCTTCCATAGTATACACTTGTATGGAAAAATTGTAATTTTCTCATAGAATATGAGTATTTATAATATATTAAGAATTTTACTTGTATACATTTATACATATGACACCAAATGTGTGAATGTATATGTTGTGACTAAAGGCTTCATCCTGGCTAGCAGCCATCGGTAAAGCATCAACAGATTAATTCATTGTGATTTTTCAATCATATGCATTCTTAATATAAATTATCTGTTTAATTAACACCTTCTGCCTTAACAAGGGGGGTTAACATATGGAAGCATCTGCTGAGCCTTGCCTCCTGATGTGAATGAAAAAATTTTGAATTTAAACATTTGCCAGATATATGAACAAACATTCATTGGGTTCAGTGGGCTATGATTGGCGTCAGTCTCATATAATCAAGTGGTTTTGTGTGTAAAACTGTAAAAAGAGTAACAATCCATTCTGTGTACATTCATAGCTCTTGTCTGTAGCTCAAACCTACAGTTGCATTTTTTGGTTACCACAACAATAAAATGTTGGTAGATATTCTAATTAACCAAGGAGAGTTAATGTAAGTTTAAGAAGCTTCAAATAAGCTATGGATTTGAAAACCAGGTTAGAAACTTCTGTGATTAGTAGAACATACTTCTGCAAGCTAAGAGACTCTGTGTTTATTTGGTTCAGGATTTGTGAAGATTCTAGAATGGGCATAATAAATGTAAAAAGTTAAAGTCATTCAGAGGACAGAAAATAAAAATGTTAAATATAAAGAGAAGTTACATCAAGTTGAACTGGTGATTATGATTTGATTCAGCTTTAAGTGTATATACATACTTTAAAAATGAATGAATTGATTTTATTGTGTAAATTGTAGTAGAAGAAATTGATAAGGTAGGCCAATGTTTCTAGCCATATCTGGTACAGTGTATTGAAGAGCAGAAGCTTCTGGTGGCCAGAATAAAAACAGAAAAAAAAACAAACAACAACAACAACAACAACAAAAAAAAAAACAAATAGAGTCAAGAACTAACCAGGAATAAAAGCTAAGTTAACTGAGCTTGATTTTCCAAAGCTCTGATGTGTTAAGTACTAAGGAAAGAGTAATCTTAGACAAGAAACTCTCATAGTTATAACTTAACACAGAGAAATAGTACATTTCAAAATTAATGTATATGGATATATAATGTTAAAGTCCAAAAGAACACAATAGACTCAGTATACAACTGTAAAAATATTCTGAAAATCTGTGTAACATAGTCTGACTAACAGACAGACCAGTGCTATGACAGCAGATTTATACTATGAGTTTTGTTTTTGTTTTTGTTTTTCAGAATTATTTGATAAAATTGCCTCTATCAAAAATGTATGCATGTGTGTATGTGTATTTAAATGTGCATCTTTGCATACACATATGCAATTTCTATCTTTCTGAGATTTTTCTTTTATGGTACAGAACATCAGCATTGAAAAACAGACAGCACCAGGCTTAATGTGGTGAAATCTCTATGACTGTAGAAGTAAAGAATAAAAAGTCTCATTCTTCCCAGTATTTGTTTTAAACTGCAATGGAATAATGTATAATGACCAGCTGCTAAAAAAATAAATAAAGATTAAGATTAGTGAGGCTGGAGAGATGGCTCAGAGGTTAAGAACAGTGACTGCTCTTCCAGAAGACGCGGGTTCAATTCCCAGCACCCACATGGTGGCTCACATCCATCTATGATGACATCTGGTACACTCTTTTGTATACTGTATACATAATAAATAAATAAATGTTAAAAAAAGATTTGCAAAATTGTAAGGCTCCTGGGTTCACCTTTTTCTGCTGTGACTGACACAAAAGTCCCTGTTGGATCTCGAGAACCCAAGGGAGGAGGCTGCTTGAATTTGGGCATAAAGACATTGATTCTGATCATAAAGTCACTTCCAAGCAGAAGCACGCAAGAACTAACAACTAGATGACTGGTCTGGGAACTTTTGATGTCATACTTGAGTTTTTGTGGATGAAAGTGGAATATAAAAAAATTCAAAAATAAAAGAAACTAAAAAACGAGTAGCTTCAAAAATTATTAAGCCCAAGATTAAATGATTAGGAATTGAGAATGGGTATCAATTTGTTTCAGAATTCAGCAGTGGTGGGATTATTATATTACTTTATAAGACAAGAATGAGAAAATCAGCTTTTCAATGCTAAATAAATCCAAAAATTTATTGAAAATACTTATTGCAGTTTATTTCTTTGGTCAAATGCTTTCTTTTACTACTTCCTATAAAAAAAGGTAGGACATTTTTCTTCATGTGAAATGAGCATCTGGGGCAGTTCTGTTCCCAAAGGACAATTGATTACCTGGAAATGATGATGGAGACTTAGAGGATACTGAGACATTCTCTCCCCCTCCCCCTTTTTATAATAAAGTGGTCAAGTGAGTGGAAAGTTGACAGATGCTACATGGAACTTAGAGATACAGGACCATGTTTGTGACTATGAACCAAAAGGCATGTAGATGAGAAATCATATCATACCCTGAGGATAATTACAAAAAAAGACTAAGTAATTTCTGATTCGAGAAGATCTCAAAGGATAAAACACTAGCTGCATCTGTCTACTTTATTGTATTTTCTTCCCTGTGGAGAAATGTGCTTGATGTATACTTTGTTTTTGTGTACTGTATTATTTGCAATAACAGTTATTCCTAGCACCATGTCTTAAAAGTTTTCTAAAACATGGCTAAAAAAATCATGCCTATAAATATGTGTGGTTTTTCTCTGGCCATGTAAGAATAAACATAACATGCAGTGTCATATTTTACATGTTTTAGGTAAAGGATGATCTTAGTTTTTACGATTTTTATATGGTTTTAGAAATGAATGTCAATCAACCTGCCTGACAGTTATGCTCTCAATATGCATACTTTACTAGGCTTTCCCCCTTCCTTGTCTCATCTATCCATATTTACCTGCTTCATAAAAATTATATCTGTTGCTGATGTGGCATGACTTTCTGTATGCTATGAATATACTTTGTTATTGGTTAATAAAGGAACTGTTTTGGCCTATGGCAAAGCAGGTTAGAGGCAGGTAGAAATTCCAAGCATAGATAAATAATGAGGGCAGAGTCAAGAGATGCTGCAAGCTGCTACTGGAAAAGCAAATGTAAAGGAAATCAGTTAATGCCATGGAGCCATGTGGCAATACACAGATTAATAGAAATGGGTTGAGTTAAGATGCAAGACCTAGCTAGCAAGAAGTCTGAGTCACAGTCAAAAGTTTGTAATTAATGTAAGCCTCTGTGTGATTATTTAAGGTTAAGGGACTGTGAGACTGTAGGTCTTGACTTATGGCTAGATGTTGAATTAAGTCTCTGCAGTCTTTTATAGGGAAATCCAAGAGACAGTGATTCTGGTTATTTTAGCAGTCTCTTGAGTAATGCTTCAAAGTCACATAGTAACAGAACTTGCAGAAGAGACTTAGGCAGGAGGAAAAGAGAATGTAGCAGTTTGTGATCTGGGTACTCAGCTCATTCATGTGGAGACACCATCTGACAAATATCAAGGATAAATCTTTTTAGGAAGAAGATGTTCTATACACAATAAAGTGGCCCAATGCCGACTAGAGCTCTTGTCTCAACCAAGGACTGCGGGATGGAGCACCTGATTTAGAAGATTAAATGTCATGCTGGTTTAACATGTTATGCTAGAAGAATGATATGATTCAGAAACACACAGGAGCCTAAATCAATTTGCAGAACAAAAAATTACTATTTTTGCAATTTAATAATGTTTATCTCCAAACAGTTTAGGCTAGCTTCCTGATATCACATGATCTGTTTGTTTTCCAAGAAAATAGGATTGCCCCTTCCAACTTGGGGAAAGAAGACATTGTTGGTAGCAGATCAAGGTTTCTCCACTTTAAAGCCATGACTTAATTTTACTGCTGTGTAGAGGTGTATAAAGTTTAAAGTGGTGGAAATAGAATATTGCTGGCAGCTCCCATTTCTCAGTGCATATCTGGGTCATTTCCATGGGAGTTGTGTTATTACTCAACAAACTTTTGTAGAAGTATCTTTGCCTGGTTTAGATTATATCTTCCATAGTTTCTGTTTGATGAAGAGATTAAATACAGAGTATTGATACAGTAAAATGGATAATCTAGAAGTTGGTTTTATTTCCTAGGTTTATGGAACAGTCAAAGTCAAAGTGAGAATAAAGCATGTAGTGCTTTATTTTCTCTCTTGTACAATGTATTTTGATATACTTACCCTTCTTTCCACACCTTTCTCAGATCTACTACCCCCTCCTACAATTCAACTTTGTACCTTTTTAAAAAAAAACAAAACACTAAACTAAACACTAAAACAGTTTGTGTAAAAGTACCATAGTTTGTTAATCCATTCTTCAGTTGAGGGGCATCTAGCTTATTTCCAGGTTCTTGCTATTACAAATAATGCTGCTATGAACATAGCTGAACTAATGCTTTTGGGGTATAAATGTGCATCTTTAGGGTATATGCCTAAGAGTGGTATTACTGGATCCTTGGGGAGATTGATTGCCAGGTTTCTGAGAAACTGCCATACTACATTCGAGAGTGACTGAACAAGTTAACACTCCCACCAACACTGGAGTAGTGTTCCCCTTGTTCCACATCCTCTTCATCACAGGCTGTCATCTCTGTTTTTAATCTTAGCCATTCAGACAGGTATAAGGTGGTGGTGTTCTTCTGTTCATTTGATCTCAACACTACTCATTCTACAAAAAGGCATTGTTACATACTTCTTTTTTCTTGTCATTCTATTTTATATATATATATTTTTTTTAGAAAATAAAGTCCTTTTTTTCCATTGAAAAAAGGAAAACACATTATCAAGCTTGAAAAAAAATAAAACCAGTTTGTGCTGTTCATATATTCTTGAATGTGTGGTCTTTAACCGATATATGGACAATCTGCCAGGGGCCATGTTTTTGATTTTTGTTATTTGTTTGTTTTGTTTTCTTTTTGAAACAGGATTTCTCTGTTCTCCCTGACTGTCCTGGAAGTCTCTATATAGACCAGACTAGCCTTGAATTCATTCTGCCTGCCTTTGCCTCCTGAGAGTTGGGATTAAAAGCACGTACCACCATTGCAAACCTACTCTTTAGTCCCTCGCAGCCAGCTATTACTTCTGCTATTAGTTCTAAATCTCCTTATCTTCTTTCTTTCTTTTGGTCTGAGCCTTGTGTATGCATTCTTCTCTACTTTGAATTTGTATGTGCAACTGTTCTTTTATATTTGGAAAGCACAGGTTTCTTTTAGTTATATTTTCCCCATGGGTCTTACGATCTTTCTATTCCTTCTTCACAATAATCCCTGAGGCTTGAGAGGACGAGGAGGAGGGGGAAGAGGAGGAGGAGGAGGAGGAGGAGGAGGAGGAGGAGGAGGAGGGATGAAACAAATTTATTGTTTATGGCTTAGAATTTTAAGCTTCTTATTCTCTGACCCTTGACTATTTGTAATTTTCTATGTTAATTTTTTAAAATTTTATTT
Organism: Sigmodon hispidus; assembly: GCA_004025045.1. NCBI lineage: Eukaryota > Metazoa > Chordata > Mammalia > Rodentia > Cricetidae > Sigmodon > Sigmodon hispidus. The sequence goes on along the minus strand of PVIH01003231.1, from coordinate 103,943 downwards.
AAAAGTATTCTTTTAACATACCCACTAATGTTTCTCCTCTTTCTCCTCTTCCCATTCATCCCTCAGCCATTTCCCCATCTTATCCCCCAATGTATTCCTCAAACAGAATAAGAAATTCCTGAGTGACTTAATGCAGTCTGGCATATCTGGTTAAGGCAGGATAGCCCCTCCACCCAATATCAAGGCTGAGCAAGGTGTTCCTCTGTAGGGAAGTGGCTCCAAGAATCCAATTTATGCACTAGGAACAAGTTCTGGTCCCAGTGCCAGAGGTGCCACAAACTGCCCAAGTTATTTAGCTGCCATCTACATTCAGAGGGCCTAATCTAGTCCCATAGAGGTTCCTTAGCTGTCAGTTCAGAGTCAGTGAGATCCCAATAGCTCCAGTCAGCTGTCTCTGTGGGTTTCCTCATTATGCTCATTACACCTTTGATCAAATAGTCTTTCCTCTCTCTCTTTGCCTGAACTGGGAACTCGACCCTCTCCATGTTAATTGTAATCTATAACAGAAGCACAGTTTTCTGATGAGAGTTTTAAAATACATTAATCTGTGAGTACAAAAAGAAGTGATTAGGAGTAGGTTAAATAATGTGTCCATTATCCGAGTAATTGTAGAGATACACCCTAGGGCTTATGAAGTGTCTAGACATAGGTTCTTAACCCTTATATTAGTACTAGATGTGGGTTTTATACTGTAAAATTTAAATCCAATCAGAAAGTGATTGGTTACTCACATGCTTTTATTGTGCCAGTGTGCATGTCTTGCTAGGCCAGTCATCACTATAGCTCATAGAGTTCATAGCTAGCTTAAATTGATGATTACTTTTTTCCTTGAGTAGAATGCATAGCACCTTCCAAAATATAAAGGTTTCCAGATCATTATCAGCTTCCAGATCAGTAACAGCTTGATTTCTCCATGTTCCATGACATAAGTAAACATATGATGTCTTCAGAAATAGGGTCTTACCATCAAGTTCTGTAGCACAACCAAGGACATTGTTAATAAACTATAATGTTTTGGGGCTATCTATGAAATCTAATGGGCAATAATCCCAAAAAGGGTCTCCTAGTTCTGGCACTGAACCATTTATTTGTTAGTCTATCTTCTCTATTAGGTACACTGTTACCCTGTTATAAAGTAACTCTAATGAAACTATTTTGTATATATGTATGCATATCTTTTAATATGCTTCTATATGATTTGTTCTATATGGCTTGTTCTAAAGGGCTTTAGACTTATTTATTCCTTCTTATAAACTTGTCCTTTTCCCTTCCCTGTCAAATTTAATTATTTTTGCTTCATTGTTTTGCATTAGAGATATTGCTGTATTCAGTCTTCCCTCCCTTAAAATCTCCTTCCATAACCCTTTTCCTACTTCTATCTATAAGTCAAATATACTACATACACTTGAAAATTGAAAGCTAACATTCACAATTGAGAAAAAATTTTAAAAATTAGGTCATTACTTTTTAGTAAATAATTAGAATTCTCCAGTTTTATTCATTTATCTGTAAAATTTATAATTTCCTTTTTCTTAACTAAATAATATTTCATTGTCAAAATGCAGCATATTATTGTTATTATCTATTAATCAATTGATAGACACCTAGGCTATGAGATACAACATGTAATAAATAAACACAAAATACAGTGAGCATGAAGATTGCTTCATTTCTCATTTTCTAGAAATTGTGACCTGTCTTGAACTAATAACTGTCTGTTATAGGAAAATTTTACTAGCAGAACTCACTAGTATCAAGAGAATCTCAGATGGGCCTTTTGCTCTAGCTCTAGTATTTGCTGACCATTTTCTTTTGAACAAGTCACTGATGCCCCTGTTCTTCTTCTTCTTGTGAAATGAGTATTGGTTAAAACAATCTCCATAGTCATGTCAAGTCAAGTTTCAACAGCCTTATCTTAGCTCACAAATGGCCCAAATGTTCTTATAATAGTCTAGTGTTGACAGTAGATGATAATCTTAAATGAACAAAATGAGTAACATTTGGATATTTGCAAAAACATTTAATCATCATTTTACTCCACTCAAATGCATGTTTAGTTAAAACACCTAAGTTTAGATTTAAGTATTGTTGACATGAATGCTCTGGCCATTTTTTTTTTATTTTTGTAGAATACAGATAAGTCTTATGAAACTTAGAATTCTAAGATGAAGAAATAAAGCCTAGGAGTTGTAGCTTGATCTGATTTTAGCCAGTTAACTGATTTTGCAATTGTCAGATGCATTTCTCTTCACATTCATGAAAGATTTCAGTAGAGATTCTTAGCACATTTTTACCATATGATTAAAACTTTCATGGTGTTTAAAGACACTGCCTATAAAGGAAAAAATAAAACAGATATAGAAATCACATACAATAAAAACAATCTGTGTATTTTAAATTATAAAGTATCGTGAAAATAAATTATAATTAAATTATAAATTATATCATTATGAAACTGTTCCAAATACGTCTAAATTTTAAAATATCAGAGTGACCAGTGTGATGTTTGTTTTTTTTTCTTACTACATTTTTCTATTAGTAAAAAGTTAAAATTCCACATCTGCTTCTGTCTGAATTTACTAATATGTCTGTCTGTCTCAGGGAAGGAGCAGTTGCCATGGTGGGAGGTGTGGCAAATTGTTCTAAGGCGTCTTTTGGTGAAATGTTAGATTTCCAAGAGTACCACAAACATTGTGCTAGCCCAAGAAGAGCTGTATGGCACTGGGGATCATGCCTGCACTGTAAGGATAGTAGAACTGTGCTGTGAGATAATCCTTCTGTACACTGTGGATGTATTTTTCTCTCATTGGTTAATAATAAAGATGTTTGACCAATAGCCAGTCAAGAAAAAGTTAGGCAGAAAAACCAAACTAAGGAGGAAAAAGAGGATGGAGTTGAGAGAGACATGAGACATCCGCCAAAGAAACAAGATGCCAAAGAACTACTAAAGTCATAGCAAAATGGCAATACATAGAATAATAGAAATGAGGTAATTGAAAAGTAAGAGCTAATTAATAATGTATGACCTAACTGCCAAGTAGTTTTTAAGTACTATCAGCTTTTGTATGTTTATTTGGGACCAGGTGGATAGGACAGAAAAGCTCCACTTTGATTTATACAACTGGGTATGGAGGGTTTGCACTAGAATAGAAAAAGTCAAAGTCCAACAGTGAGGCCCTCATTACAATATCAGGACACAGAATGACATCGCCTTTCTTAAGGACTGTATGTTGCTCCTTGCAAAATCCTGTTTGATTGAATTGAAGCTACAAAGGAGCTCATGGGTTTCCTTGGTAAGCCTGGGTACCTCTGCTTTGAAGAACTAATTCTGGGAATCACATCATATAAAAATCAGTTTATTGGTGCTGAGTAGAGTTTGAGTTACTCTATTCTGATAAAGAAGAGAGACAACTGCTTTGGAGAATGTCCTTGCCATGAATGCTTCATCTTCTTGGGAAATCAGTATGTTACACATTGAGTAGCAAAATATATACATGTTATGAAGTAAAAGATGACCAATTTTGAACAGTGATGGATATAAAATAAAAAACTGTATCTTATATGAAAGGGAATCCATTTTAAAAATTGATTTTGAATTCGTTTTTGTGTTACCTGTATAAAAAGTATTTCATGTTATATATCAATACTCAATAAACTTGTTTTCATTTTTTCTATTTAAACATTCTTTTAAATATTTTTCTCTCATACAATGCATTTTAATCACACACTTTCGCATCCCTTCCCTGCTCTCATCTGCTCTCCCACAGATGTGCTCCCCCTCTGTTCTTATTCCTTTTAGCCAGTCATCAAAGTCTGAGGGAAGATTATTATTTACCCATCAAACTGTGTGCATGGATGAGGAGTTAAAACCTAGGGAAGCATTAGCAGAGGTGGGGACCTTTTCTGCAATTTTGGCTATAATCCTGTGTCCATGTCAACCTGATCCCTGAGTACAGATGGCAGAATTGCATCCAATGAGGCTACAAAAAAAAAAAATCAGCATTAGAATATGGGTTCCACAGAGTCTCACCCAATTGCTCATTCCACTGAACCATGTTAATTCAGAGATGCTTCTAAACCAATCCTAGTATCTTGCAGGCATTTTAGACATCTGTCAGGGAAACTAGAGAGGTGGTTCATGCAAACATAACCCTGCCCTCTTTGAATAGTCATGCTTCCTAAACAGATGACTTTGAAATAAAGTTGTAACATCTACTGATCGGCACTTAATAAATACACATAAAATAAATCAGATGAGGACTGGAAAGTGTTGGATACAATGCCATTTGCGTTTTACTTGAAGGCTTGTAGTCTGATCTGATTGTCTGTCATTCTTTTGCTTATCTTAATATCTTGTATATCCACTTTAAGAACCAATGATTACTCTTATGTTGATGCATGCAGCTTTTCTGATCCAAGTTATTCACATAATGTTTGCATCTCTCTTCTTCTAAATCTAGACCTATTATACAAACTTCTTCCCAAAATAACAGCTTGAGGTGAAAATGGCTGTGGCCACTTTCAATTTCATACCACCTTGACAAAGAAGATTCAGTGTAGTTCAGAGGCCATTTGTTTGCTGTTGGTCAATGTTATTGACTTTAGAAAATATCTGAAAACAGAGATTGCAGGTTTTTTTTTTCTCCTCCAATTTTCCCCCAAAGCTCTTCTTCTTTATTTCATTAGAAACAATTAGGCATATTGCACTGGTGGAGATTAATACTGCAAAATGTCAATGGTGTGTCTGCTTTGAAAAAACTATTGAGCTGAAAAGTAAATATCAATAAAAGAAAAATGCCCAAACACCTTGCTTGCAGGTTAGGGAGGATCTGTGAGGAGGCAGGCAGAATAATGATGAAAATAATAATAGCTGATTGTGATATTGATTTCAGTAGTTTATTTTTCAAATATAATGGATATATATACAGAAAAGAAGGCAGATCCCACAGGAAGATGGAAAATCATGGCTGACAGGTAGAGTCTTTAAGAGAAGCTATGGTTCTGCCAATCCTAAAAGAGTTATTAAAATGAAAGTGACAAATAGTGATCTTTTATTGCCTTGTCCTTCTGTCATATGAAACATGTTGTTCTCCTTCACAGCCTGAAATGCTTTGTTTCTCCATCATGTGCAATGTGCTGTTCTCCTCCAAGTCTGGATTCTGTAAGAAATTCCTTAAGATGCAACAAAATATTAATATAACAGAAATTCAATTTCTTGCTTAGACATGGATCATAGGAAGCTGTCCAGTATATCAGTCTAACTCACTTTCCTCTTTGTAAGAATCTAATGCTCCCATGATGGTATTTTATTGTGGAGCTTTTATTTATTTTTTTAGATGACTGTTGAAAGAAGTAGAACAATGATATCTAATATATAAAATCAAATGAACTCAAACTTCAGTGCCCAAAGAGTTTCTTTGGACATAATCACACTCATCCATCTCTGTATTTTCCACAGTGGTTTTCATAATATGGTGACATTGCTGAGTAATTGCCATGGAGCACGTGATTGTCCTGAGAGCCTACAGCCTTTACTATATTGTGGTATAAACTCGCCCTGAGATATGTTTTAAACGGGTTTATTTGGTTAAAATCGCTTATAAAACAGAGCTGGTTTTAAGAGAAGATGACAGGATGAGGTTGCAGCGCGCCGAGCCTTTTTAAGGAAGATTTTTTATCTCTATGCTGTACGTCTGAACTCTCGGGCAGCTGGGGCGAACTGTGTACCCGGTTTGGGAACTCTCGTGAGAGAATGATGACTTTTTGTCTTGGTCTTTTTTTTTTTGAAGGTCTATTTTAGGAATCTTTTATAGTTAACCACGCCCTGCTCGTCTCCAGTCTTATGACGCGATCGTTTACATATATAGTTTTTGATTTTCCACTACATCTCTCTGTTTTGTCTAAATAGGAAGGTTTTAAACTAGATATAAAACTATACACTATAGGGATCATCATAAGACAGTGTTTGGGAAAGAGAAAGGTATTAATATAAGTGAGGTCAAATTACTGTTAACAAACAACAACTATAAAGTATAATTTAATATTTAAAATGTTGATATGAGAAAATGTACAGGGATTGTTTTAAGGCTGTTTATCTTAAACAATAGAGCTTTAACACTTGAGTGTTTTTGTTGAAATGCGAAGTAATAACAACTTTAACTATCTAATCTTTAACACCGTCAAGACCTGAGAAAGAAAATATATATTTAAAGTTGAAAGCATAAAGTAACTTTTAGAATTTAGGAGAAGACAACGTCAGTTAACTACTTTGACAGTCATTTATTATTTTTTTGTATAGCGGGAGCATTTATCTTTGTGGCTATTGGCCTAGGATATTTGACAAGTTTTTATAGAAGCAGGGTATTTTTTTGGTAGGACCATCTTATCTTGGCTAGGCAGGCTTTGGCAGTCTCTATTTTTTATGTTGTAGGTCTATTTTGGACAGTGAGCACGCTGACAGCAGTAGGAGCAAGTGTAGTCTTTTTGCCCCTCAGGCCATTATTCACCAAACAAGACAATCTCTTTGTAAGATGTCTGTGATGTTTAACACCACCTTGAGAAAGAAATGGTGATGTCAGGAGTTGTCATGTCTCTCAAGGCCAAATTTGAGATAACAAAATCTTGAATGCCATATTCTCTCGGTCTATGAAGTGGTTGAAGACACCTATCTATTGGGTGTATTTTAACATGTTTTTGAAAAAGCTGAGTATTTTGACTTTTAGGTGATAAATCTGAGTAACCATAATCTGCAATCTCAATCAACTAAGAAAGTGAGGCTAACATTGTAAAAATAGGCATTCTAAAATGAGTGTACAGCTCCTACAAATAATTTTAAGTATAACAATCTTAGGAAAATTGACTAAAATATATATTTTTTATCAAATGACAACAATATCTTAATTATATATCATTATATATAAAAATATATCTAAACAGATTTATATAAAACAACTCATGTGTATAGTACAATAAATGTTATGACTATCATAAATAATTAGAGGTAGAAATTGCATTATGGAAATGACAATGTACTTAATATACATCAATGTGTAAAATATTTTAGACAGAGGTAGACACATGCAAAATAGGGCAATTATACATTCAACTTTGCATCAATATACATTATCCCAATCAGACATATAGATTAATTTCCCGTTTGTGTCAATATACAAACATTCGTACCATATTCAACTTTGTATCAATATACATATTATCTAAATCAAACATATAGATTGATTTCCCATTTGTATCAATATACAAACATTTGTACCATGTCAATTCATTTTTCATTTATCCTTTGGTTAATAGTTGTTTGCAAGTATAATGATCTCCTATGTTGACTATGAGTTTAAGGATTGTTTTATAAAAGATGAGTGTATATTATAGTTTATTATGGCTTTTTTTATTTGTTTTAAATATTTTATGGGTATAGGTTTATAATTGTATTTTATATTGTTAGAAGTTTTTTTATGTGGTTGTGGTTTTTTGGCCTCTGTTATAACTGGGAATAGAGTTGGAGGGATGGGGGGTAGTTTTTTATGGTAATTATTTTAGGTGAAGAACTTTTTTTGTAGTAGTATTATTTAAGAGGGGGCTTTGGGTTATTTTGAGTAGGTGTTGTTTTAAGATTTTTTTTAAAAAAATTTTTAAGTGAGCTTTATAATTTTGTAACTTAGTGGTAATGGTTTTTTTTAGTGTTTTATAGTCTTTTATAAATGATTTTTTTAACAATTTTATAGAATGGGAAAATTTTTTTGTTTTTATATTTATTTGTTTTATTATTTTTTGTTTAAATTTTTTAGAGCTTTTATTTATTATTTTAAAATTTTTATTTATTTTTTTAAATTTTTTATTTAATTTTTTAAAATTTTTAGTAATATGAGCTTTAAATTCTTTTGTGATTAAAGTAGACTTTTTTTATGGAAACAATGAGTTTTTGGAGTGTCTTAATATGTTTATCTATGTCAGATATTTTAGCCTCATATTTTTTATGTTGTGATGTCTTAAAATAGCTAAGTATGAAGTATATTATTATATAAAAAAGTAAAAGGACTCTAGGGTGGAGATAACCTTTAAATGTGTAATCTTGGAAATAATTTTTTATTATCATTGTGACAAAGTGAGAAAAATTTTTAACATTTATCTGGTAAGACATTGTAGAAAGGAAAAAAAATATGTAGAAAAGAAAAGGAAGAAAAAAATATACTCAGATGTAATGAGAACTTACGGCCAGCAGATGTCGCTGTCGTGATCAGCAGCGGCAGCAATGGTGCGGGAAACGAGGTGGCGATTTGGCTGGGAGGGTCTTTTTTAGATCTTTTAACAAATCTTATTAGGCGTGTTCTATTAGAACGGGTCAATCTGTCTCTTAGGAGGTCTGCCGCGGGTAGATTTGTTTTTGATTGTGTACAGGAGGCTTGTGCGCAGCTGGTAACCAAGTTTAGACCAGCTCCGTGGGTGAGTGAGGAACCCGGCGGGTTTGTAGAATTAGCCCCACGTTGGGCACCAATTATTGTGGTATAAACCCGCCCTGAGATATGTTTTAAACAGGGTTTATTTGGTGAAAATTGCTTATAAAACAGAGCCGGTTTTAAGAGAAGATGACAGAATGAGGTTGCAGCACGCCGGAGCCTTTTTAAGGAAGATTTTTTATCTCTACGCCGTACGTCCAAACTCCGGGGCAGCTGGGGCGAACTGCGCACCCAGTTTGGGAACTCTCACGAGAGAATGATGACTTTTTGTCTTGGTCCTCTCCCTCGAAGGTCTACTTCCGAAATCCTTTTTAGTTAACCACGCCCCACTCGTCTCCAGTCCTATGACGCGATCGTTCACATATATAGTTCCTGATTTCCCACTACATTACTACCTGATTTTCTAGAGATAACGTTATAGGCTCTGGAGATAACAATTAAAAATAAGCTTGATGTTTCTATTTTAATACAAATTTTTCTCTCACCTATCAGTTATCAAAAAGGAAAGAAAAATGAGAGAAAAGGAAAGAAAATTGAAAACATGGAGTTTTATTTAAGAATTTTAAGAAGTTCTCCTCATTTCTTTATTATATGAGATATTGGTAGAATAAATATGAGGAAGGAAAAGACAGAGGAGAGGAGTGAAGGAACACATAGGGAGGAAGAGAAAGGAGAAGAAGAAAGGAGAGAGAGAGTGGAGCAGAGGACAAGCTATAAGAAGGGGAAGGAAGAGGTGAGGAGGAGAACTTTGTTTAGAGCTGACAAGTATGCAGTTTGTAGAGCAATACGGCATATTATCAATTACACTTAAGAACTGATACTATGAACTTGTGTCTAAAGTCTTCTAGAGGAAGTTCCCTTGTTTTTCAGGAGAATTTATTCCTTTCTCCTGAGGTTCTCTTTGATTGTATGAGGCATACCCACAACGATGAGAACACTTTATTTTGCTTTGCTAAATAAAAGTCTATTGGTGAAAATATTAACCAAATTCAAAAGCACTTAAAGAAGCAACATTCAAACTTAAATTTGACCAAACAATGGGACATGAGGACTAGCAGAAGTGATGTAACCACCACATCCTGGAATGATATGTTGAAGTTACAAAGCTCACCTATCCAAAACATTGGTGGATAAAATAGCTATTTAAATAAACCAATTAGGGAACCTGCATGGTTCTGACCTAGGTCCTCTGCTTATATGTTATGGTTATGTAGCTTGGTCTTCTTGGAGGACTCCTAAACAGTGAGAGAAGAGCTGTCTCTGGCTCTGTTGCTTGCTTTTGAGACCCCTTTTCTTCTACTGGGTTGTTCTATTCAGCCCTAATACAAAAGGAGGTTCCTAGCCCTATTTAAGTTTGATATGCCCTGTTTAGTTGATGTCACTGAGAGACCTGCCATTTTCTAAAGGGAATGTAGGAAGAATAGACAGAGGCAATAGGAGGTGAAGTGGGAGGAGCTTGGAGGGGAGGAGAAAGGAGATACTGTGGCCAGCATGTAATATATGAGAGATCAATTTAGAATAATTATTACACACTGCTGTAATGATGCTGTCTGATGATAATAATCATATGTACTTTATTGTAGAAGGTCAAATTTTTCTTGGAAGAGAAATTTTAACTTCACTGTATTCTGTAATTAGTATTTGTCATTCAACAAACACTAATAAGTTTCTATTAAAATATTCAATATGGTTATATTTATTTTATGAGCACAGTTCATATCTTTTCTATGAATATTGTTTCACTGAAGTAACAGTCTACCATAACAACCTATTTTAAATGATCAGGCAGAGAGTTGTTTGCTTACTGGCGGCTTAAGCCATTATGATGTATCATTGCATAACATATGCTACTTCACAGCCTGAATTACATTGCACTTACAAGATCTATTTTATGCAACACACAATATACAATAGTGTGACTTACACTGTAAAGTACAAATAAACAGCCCTCTACTAGCTGCTATAAACTGAGGCCTGTCCTTGGCTATATTCATGGACCTACAACTCATCTCAGATTGAATAAAAGGGTAATCCAGCTCATAAATATCACAAATGGTAAAGGTTTCAGTCTGGTTTCTCTATTGTCTGTCCCTGAAAACACTGGAAAGCAAGGGAGCAGAGATAATTTTCTTTCAGTTTTTCTAGGAGTGAGAAATTTGTACTTACTTTGATGCTTATAGGACTCCCTGAGACATATATCAGTCTCCAGAGTCTTATTTTTTTTCTGTATCCTTAATTCTAGTTATACTAATGTTTTACAAGCTTTAAAAACTTCCACCTACAGACACTTAAATTTTTTGTCAAACAAATCTGATACTTCTATGGTCATAGTTACACCAAGGTATTTACTACTATATGCAGCTATTATAAAAGGTGCTGTTTCCCTTATTTGTTTTTCAGTCCTTTTATCTTTAATGTATAAGAGGACTACTGATTTCTTTGAGTTAATCTTGAATCCTGCTGCATTCCTGATGGTGTTTATCAGCTATAGAATTTCTCTGGTAGAACTTGGAGATATAAGGAAATGAAAAGATCTCCCATGTTCCTGTATAAGTAGGATCAACATAGTGAAAATGGTAATCTTACCAAAAGCAATCTACAGATTCAATGTACTTCCTATCAAAATCCCAACACAATATTTTTGCAGACCTTGAAAGAAGAATACTCAATTTCATTTGGAGTAACAGGAAAGCCAGGATTGCCAAAACAATTTTGCTCAACAAAAGAACCTCAGAAGGCATCACCATTCCTGACTTCAAATTATACTATATAGCTACAGTAATAATAACAACTTGGTACTGGAATAAAAACAGACTTGTGGACCAATGGAATAGAATTAAAGATCATAACATTAACCCACACACCTAAGAACACCTGATTTTTGACAAAGAGGCCAAAAGTATTCAGTGGAAGAAAGCCAGTACCTTCAACAAATGGTGTTGGCATAGCTGGATAATAGTGTGTAGAAAAATGGAAATAGATCCAAACCTATCACCTTGCACCAAACTGGTTCAAGTGGACCAAAGACCTCAACATAAACCCAGACAAACTGAACTTCTTAGAAAAGAAAGTGGGAAATACCCTCCAATGCATTGGCGCTGGTGACCACTTCCTAAATATAATACCAGTAGAGCAAACACTAAGAACAACAATCAATAAATGGGACCTCCTGAAACTGAGAAGCTTCTATGAGGTCAAAGACACAGTCTATAAGACAAAACAACAGCCTACAGAATAGGAAAAGATTTTTACCAACCTTATAAGTGACAGAGGATTGATCTGTAAAATATATCGAGAACTCAAGAAACTAGAGCCCAAAACTATTAATAATCTAATTAAAAAATGGAGTTCAGAACTAAAAAAGGAATTCTCAGCAGAAGAATTACAAATGGCTGAAAGGCACTTGAAAAAGTGCTCAACATCTTTAGCCATCAGAGAAATGCAAATCAAAACAACTTTGAGATATCACCTAGCACCTATCAGAATGGCTAAGATTAAAAACACAAATGACAGCTTATGCTGGAGAGGATGCAGAGCCAGGGGAACACTCCTCCATTGTTGGTGGAAGTGTAAACTTGTTCAGCCACTTTGGAATGCAGTTTGGCAGTTTCTCAGAAAAATGGAAATCAATCTTCCCAAGAATCCAGCAATACTACACTTAGGCATATATCCTAAAGAAGCACATTTGCATCCCACAAGCATTAGTTCAACTATGTTCATAGCAGCATTATTCATAGTATCAAGAACCTGGAAACAAGCTAGATGCCCCTCAACTGAAGACTGAATTAACAAGCTGTGGTACATCTACACAATGAAATACTATTCATCTGTGAGAAAAATAATACTCTAAAGTTTTCAGGCAAATGGAAGGATTTGGAGAATATCCACTTGAGTGAGGTATCACAAACCCAGAAAGAGAAGTAGGGGATGTACTCACTCATTAGTGGACTTTAAAAAAAAAATCAAAAGAGTGAGAGGTCATTGTACATTAAGGACTCAAGGCTAGAACATAACCAAATCACACAATGCCTCACTTCTACATTGATGGCCTCTGGCAGGGATGTGGGTAAGAAAAGTCTTGTTTTCTTTAAGAGTCTGGCCACAAGTGGGTTTAATTTTGTTTCAGTAAGTAAAGGAGCCTCATGAGAGGGCAGTTTGTAAATGTAGAGATCATAAGAATGGGCATGAATCTGAGAGGTCTGATAACTGCATTTGATTGGGTGCATGATGTAACATCACCAAATAATAAATATATAAAAAAAAGAAAAAGAGAACAAAACCAAAAAATATTCAATGAAATTCCCCCTGATTACTTAAAAAAAAAAAAAACAAAAAACAAAAACAAAAACAAAATAACTTCCACCTATTACCTGTTCCTTGAGAGTTCATTTTCTTGATTTATTGGAGAGAGACAGTTGTGTCTTATCAGCAAATTTTTTTTGTATATCACTCCTCAAAATATATATATAGACATTTTTCTTTTCAGCAAATATTACACTTTTTTAATAAAATCAGAAACATTAAGTAGACAAAGAAAAACAATTTTTGTTCTCAGGCATATTTACTACATCCCTTGTGAAATAAACAGTGTTGTTGGATTTAATATTTAAAGCTTCAGTTCAAGCATCTAGGAGTTACAGTTTGTTGCAGACATTTTTATATTTCAGGCATGAGTTTTGTCTTAATTACTGTTCTATTGCTGTGAAGAGATGAATAATGAAAAAAATCAATAATGAAAACAACTTATAGAAGAAAGCATTTAATTTAGGACTGGTTTACAGTTTCATAGGGCTAATCCATTATCTTTATGGTTGGGTATATGGTGGCAGGCATACAGGTATGGTGCTGAAGAATTAACTGAGTGCTTATATCTGATCCATAAGTTGCAAGCAGAGTGAGTCAAACTGGGCCTAGTGTGAATCTTTTGTAACCCAAAGTCATTTCCCAGTTGACATACCTTCTCCAACAAGGTCATAACTGCTTCAATAAAGCTAAAACTTCAAATACTTTCCTAACAGTTGTACTAAGAACCCAATATTCAAGCATATGAACTTATGGAGATCATTTTTATTCAAACCACCATACCTATAAAAAGCATGTGAGTTTCATTAAGATAATACCCAAGTAAAGAAATTTGTGAGTTTAAAAATTTTAAATCATCTCTCTGATTCTTTGACTTACGCAGAGGATTTGTGTGTGTGTGTGTAAAACATTTTGTTTTGTCCTCTAGTTTATCTAGATATGAGAACAAAAGTCTCAATATAAAAAAGAAGTAAGCATAGGAAATGGCATAGTTTCTGGGGATAGGTACTAAAATACAGTCTAACATTTCCTTCTTTTAAAAAGAATAATTGTTGGTTTATGTAAATGCTTGTAGCCATTTCTCATGATATCATTTTCTCCATGACTCTATGGTTGGGCTTTTGCACAAGGCAGCTTCAAGTACTCTGGATGTGAATATCAACTTTACATATGAATAAAAAGATCAAGCTCAATCTTATCTGGAGTCTTATTACAATTGTGCTAAATCTGATGTTTACACATGTTAGCATCAATTTCTTGAGTTGGGTCATGACTTCAGACTTGAATCTAAAAATATGTGACCAAAACATACATTAGTGTAATACATTTGCACAAATAATAGCACTTATTTTGAGTCAGAGAGGAGGTAAACCCACAAAATACAATATAAAAAGGAATATTCTAAAGAAAAGTGACAATGTTCTAAGAAGAGAAAGAGTATGATAGAAGAACAAGGGGAGGTCATGTGGAGATTAAACAAACAAGTAGCACATATGCATGCATGTATGTATGAGACAATAAAACACAGGCTATGAATTTCAAATGCAAGGAAGTGTATATGAGAATGTAGAGGGAGAAAATGGGAAAGAGAATTTATGTGTTTTATATTAAAATTTCAAATACATAAAATAAATAAAAATAAATATTTTAAATGGTTTTTATGTTATGAACACTCCCAGCAGAGGGTAGAAATTCATCTCTCACTCACATTCTGGCCTTCTGCTAACACAAAGCATGTGGTGTTTCTTGTTAAGGGAAAGAAACATATTCTTGGTTGTGCATGATTCAAAGAGATGGCCAAGAATCTTGTATGAGGCAGGATATATAGAGAAAGCCAAAAGGGAAAGAAATGTGCTAATACATTCAGAGTTAAATATCTCAGAATTTTCTACTATAAACTATCCTATGTCAGTTCCATTATCTTCTTTATAGAGAGGCTATGAATTTTTAATGCAAGGAGGTATATATGAGAGGGCTAAAGGGAGAAAGGGGGAAAGAGAAAGTTCCAATAATTCCAATAGAAATTGGAACTTTCCAGCAAATGTAGCAGTACAAATTTCCAAAGGCTAACTTTCTATGAGAATATCTATTTTTTTATTCTTAATTTTTTATTATGAATAAAGTCACATTTTTTATCCATGTATAACATTTTTCTATTATTTTAAAATGGTAGTAGGAGGTCAAAAGCTCAGCAAAATTTTGTTAAAATACAATGTTTATAATAACTCTTTGGTGCTGTGCTTGCTGGTCTTATTTTATTTTCAGGTATTATAATGAAATAATCCTTAAGTCTTTCTGTTCTATCTAGCTTTTTGGTCAGGTGTTGGACAAGCTTTAAAAGATAAATTCTGAGCTTGATGACTTAGAATGCATCTTCCTGAATGACTTCAGAATACTACTATCAAAGTTATTGTTTTACAAAGTATTAAAATATGTTCCCATTATTATTTTAGTCTTCAGTTTGGTTGTCAAGTGTAGGTGGAAGTTTCTCTCCTTAGAGAAATTCTCAACTATCCAGTAGCCACTTCACAAATTCACACAGAGGCTTGTACTAATTATAAATGCTCAGCCAGTAGCTCAAGATTATTATTAACTAGCTCTTAGACTTAAATTATACCATAATTCTTATCTATGTTTAGCCACATGGCTTAGTACCATTTCTCAGTAAGGCATACTCATCTTGCTGTCTCTGCATCTGGCTGGCCACTCCTGAATTTGTCCTTCTCCTTCCCAGAATTCTTAGTTTGGCTTTCCTACCTAGCTTTCTGCCTGGATACTGGCATATCAGCTTTTTATTAACATATTCCTAGGGTAGAACAGAATTATTCCACAGAAGCCAAGGGTTCTTTACATGAACCATCAACATTTTATTTCTGTAATATACTCTAACTTCTACCAGCACTTAGTTACCATTTCCTCATCCTGCCCTTATCTTATGCCCATGTGGCTATAGTCATGTGTTTTCCTATTTTAAATTTTTTTTTCTTCTTATCCCCTTTCCTTTGTAAAAGAAATAATTACCATCTCAGTACTGTTTTACGTTATCTATGGGAATCTGATAATCAGGAGTCACTTCTGTTTACGAATTCTCTTTGCATCTTTCTTATGTGGTATGTGTTATACATGGCACTAAAACACAATCAAAGTTGGCCTTCTAAACAGACTATAGACTGGAGAATTGAGAAGTGAGTTATTGAAAGACAAGCAATGAGGATCAGAATTGTGTCCACACTCTATCCTTGCCCTCATTCAAGGTAAATCACTGTAAATGTTTTTTCCCTACTTGGTCAACAGCACTGCCCAATGCCTCCTCCTTGACTTTATCCAAATTTCAAACAATTTATTTCAGATATTCCTAACCAAACCCAGTAAATATAAATTTAGCAACACACACATTTTTAAAAGTTGACTTGGGAATGTACAGAGAAACAAAGATCGAAAGCAAAAGAGTCATATTTAAAGGAATATTGAACATTTTTAAAGTATCTCAATAAATTGTCTTCTAACTTTTGAGGACTCTATGAATAACTATAATTTAAAAGAAATACTTTTAAAGAATTTAGGTTATGAACACAGTCAGCAGAGGACTGACATTAACATCTTATCTGCATTCTGGCCTTCTGCTTACACCAAGCACATGGTGCTTCTTGTTGAGAGAAACCATTTTGTAACTGGCTTGCTTGTTTTGGTGATTAGATTTGTATTAGACTAGATGTTATTGGTAGTGAATGGGATACAGAAGGTTCCTTTATAAGGATTTTTCTCTAATTGACATTTATGCCTGATCCGACTTCTTAAGTGGTTTTTGGAAGGTTTGTTTGTTTTTTTTTTGTTTGTATTGTTTTGTTTTGTTTTTTTGTGCTATTTTCATTTTTATTTATATCCAAGAAAACAATAGAAAAGGCAAAGAAAAAAATCAATATTACATTTTATGTAGTTCCATGGTTTTGCCAATAATTGCACATATTTCGATTAAAATATATTTATATTGTAGTATAGAAAAGATGTATCATTAATTTTGTGAAAAAAGTGACTTGGGCAGATTTGTTAGAAAATTTTAATTTATGATTAATAATTCCCACAAACCAACATGTAGACAAGTTGCATGTTGACTTTTTCACAACTAGTATCATTTCCAGGTCTCAGTCCTATGAAGAAATATGAAAAAAATAATATCAAAGCATGAAGTCAAGTTATTTCTTCTATAAAGCCATCTAATTACCCCAATTAGTTGTTAATGATAACTCTACAGGAGAAAAATACCATTCCCTTACCAACTTCATACTTTTCTATTTTTTTTGAGACTTTCTTTTTTTTCTTTTTTATTTATTTTGTATTTATCAAAAAAAACCAGTAAAATAAATTTAAAATGCTGAAAAGTTAACAATAACTATAAAGAAGATAAAAATCATAAGCATGACTTATCAAGGGTGAAAATGCAAATAAGATTGCTACACATATATTTACTTTGTGTTCAGCTTTCCCTCTGAGCTTTTTTTTCCATCCCTGTATATCCTTATTCAAGGTCCCTTCCCCCTCCCACCACATCAGGTCATTTTTCTTTTCCGCAACTCCCCATCCCCTCCCTGGGCAGGGAGTAGACAGTCCTATGGTCCCACTGACCCAATAATGCTTGGATAAGTCTCCACTCCTGGCCAAATCCACTTTTGTCCCCCCTCCCTCAAGAGTGAGTCAGGTATTCCTATAGTTGGAGTGGGGTCCGAAGGATCAGTCCAGGGTGTTTCTGATCCCAAGCTGTTCAGTGGTTGTGGTTTGCAGCTTGGGAATGCTTGGCTTTTTTTCTTGTTTGTTTGTTTAGAGACCACTAATGAGTGAGTACATCCCCTGCTTATCTTTCTGAGATTGTGATACCTCGCTCAGGAGGATATTCTCCAAATCCATCCATTTGCCTGCGAATTTTAGGATATCATTTTTTCTTACTGCTGAGTAGTATTCCATTGTGTAGATGTACCACAG
>PVIH01003231.1:0-86093 GCA_004025045.1 Sigmodon hispidus | reverse complement strand
GGTTTCCAGGTTCTTGCTATTACAAATAATACTGCTATGAACATAGTTGAACTAATACCTTTGGAGTGTGAATGTGCCTCTTTAGGGTATACACCCAGAAGTGGTAATGCTGGGTCCTTGGGGAGATTGATTCTCAATTTTCTGAGAAACCGCCATACTGCATTCCAAAGTGGCTGAACAAGCTTATACTCACACCAACAATGGAGGAGAGTTCCCCTTGCTCCTCATCCTCTCCAACATAGGCTGTCATCTGTGTCTTTTATCTTAGCTAATCTAACAGGTGTCAGGTAGTATCTCAAAGTTGATTTGATTTGCATTTCTCTTATGGCTAAAGATGAAGAGCACTTTTTCAGGTGCCTTTCAGCCATTCGTAGTTCCTCTGCTGAGAATTCTCTTTTTAGATCTGTACTCCATTTTTTGATTGGGTTATTCAAGGTTTTGGGCTCTAGAATCTTGAACTCTTTACATATCTTAGAGATGAGTCCTCTATCACTTATAGGGATGGCGAAAATCTTTTCCCATTCTGTAGGCTGTCATTTTGTCCTATTGACAGTGTCCTTGGCTTTGCAGAAGCTTCCTAGCTTCAGGAGATCCCACTTATTGATTGTTGGTCTTAGTGTCTGTGCCACTGGTGTTATATTTAGTAAGTGGCCACCTGTGCCAATTTGTAGAAGTGTATTTCCCACTTTCTTTTCTATCAAGTTCAAAGTGGCTGGGTTTAAGTTGAGGTCTTTGATCCACTTTGATTTGAGTTTTGTGCAGGGTGACAGGCTCGGACCTATTTGCATTTTTCTACACACTTCCATCCAGCTATGACAACACCATTTGTTAAATATACTATCTTTTTTCCATTGAATGTTTTGGACCTCTTTGTCAAAGATTAGGTGTTCATAAGTTTTGGGGTTAATGTCTGGATCCTCAATTCTATTCCATTGTTCCACAAGTCTGTTTTTATGCCAGTACCATGCTGTTTTTATTACTGTAGCTCTATAGTATAAGAGGCCACAATCACCCTAATACCCAAACCACTCAAAGACACAACAAAGAAGGAGAATTACAGACCAATTTCCCTTATGAATATTGATGTGAAAATTCTCAACAAAATTTTGGCAAAACATTTACAACAATGTATAAAAGATATCATCCACCATGACCAAGTAGGCTTCATCCCAGAAATGCAGGGCTGGTTCAACATATGAAAAACTGTTAATGTTATCAATCATATAAGCAAACTAAAAGAACAAAACCACATGATCATATACTTAGATGCAGAAAAAGCCTTTGACATAATCCAACACTCCTTTATGATTAAAGCCCTGGAGAGATCAGGAATACAGGACGAATACCTAAGTATAATAAAGGCGATTTACAAGAAGCCTACAGCCAGTATCAAACTTAATGGGGAAAAACTCAAAGCAATCCCACTAAAGTCAGGAACTAGACAAGGATGTCCTCTCTCCCCTTATCTATTCAGTATAGTTCTAGAAGTTTTAGCTAAAGCAATAAGGGAACGAAAAGAGATTAAGGGCATACAAATTGGAAAAGAAGTGAAGCTATCTCTATTTGCAGATGATATGATTGTATACATAAGGGACCCACAAAATTCTTCCAAGGAACTGCTACAGCTGATAAACACCTTCAGCAATGTAGCAGGATACAAGATTAACTCAAAGAAATCAGTAGCCCTTCTATACACTAAAGATAGAAGAGCTGAAAAAGAAATAAGGGAAACATTACCCTTCATAATAGCTGCAAATAGTATTAAATACCTTGGATTCACTATAACCAAAGAAGTAACAGACCTATTTGACAAAAATTTTAAATCACTGAAGAAAGAAATTGAAAAGGATGTCAGAAAATGGAAAGCTCTCCCATGTTCCTGGATTGGTAGGATCAACATAGTAAAAATGGCAATTCTACCAAAGGCAATCTACAGATTCAATTCACTGTCCATCAAAATCCCAATACAATATTTTTTGGACCTTTAAAGAGCAATACTTAATTTCATTTGGAATAACAGGAAAGCCAGGATTGCCAAAACAATTTTACTCAACAAAAGAACCTCAGGAGGTATCACCATCCCTGACTTCAAGCTATAATAGAGCTACAGTAATAAAAATAGTTTGGAAGGTTTGTAATGAGACACATTTGAGTATTAATGTCTGAGTTTTAATGTCCACAATTTGAAAGACTCAAATAATTCTAGAGAGCTATTACCTAGACATGTTAGTTAGTTAAGCTGATGCTACTACCAAACCAGGATACCATCTTCAATAGAAGGGCCAATTTATGTGCCTTCTATATTCAAGGTTCTTATATGACACTTAACTTGCTTTGGAGCCAGAACTCACTGATTTATGTTTATTTCAGTTCAATTTGGAAAAGTGTTATGTCTCTTAATGGAATGTAGGAATATAAGTGCAATAATAGAACATAAATTTCTATTCCTAAAGAGAATAGATATCATTACTTGCTGGTTTGCTTGATATTTATTTATTCTTCAAACACAAGCTGATCATTGTGACTATTGATTGTCTTTTAAGATTGTATAGATGGAGCTGAAGAGATGGTTCTGCAGTTAAGATCACTTGTTGCTCCTTCAGAGGCCATATGTTTGACTCCCAGAACCCGCATGGTGGCTCACAGTCATTTGTAACACCTGTTTCCAGGAATCTGTCACCCTTTTCTGACCTCCATCCACACTGTTAACAAATTAAACACCACGCTGCCATGTGTAAAATAAAATCCTCATTTTTATATTTACTGCTCAGATAACTAGTTTCTGGCTGTTTCTACACAAATATTCAATATGCATATTTCTTTTCATTCCCTGTTTTTGGTGTATATATTCCTGCATATGGTATAGGCATCAACATATGTACATACATGTATGAAGGCCAGAAGACACTCTTCTTGTGTGGTTTTGTAGCAAGCATTTTAATCATGAGCTACCTCTGCAGTCCACTTTTCTAAAGTGATATATCCAAACCAGGCTCTTGTGTCCCTGACATCTCATTGTGCTTATCATAATGTCACAGTCATTTTCCAGTTTTATTCTTCAGATTCCACTGATGGTCACTATCCAACTGATTTTGTTTGCTAAAACCTAATAATAAATCTTAGTCTCACTCTTTTATTTGTCTATTTACATCCTTAAATGTGTCAATATACATACAGAGTTTTACTGACTTTAAGATTTATCATAAACACATTGTCTTTTTACCTAGATCACAATTGTGAAATGAGACTTGACTTTCATGGCTGTCAGCTGTACTTCCAAAAGATAAGAGGAGGAGGAGGAGGAGGAGGAGAAGAAGAAGAAGAAATAAGTCTATCAGGTTACAGTTCTACTCTCACAGTTCTTTGAATGTCTTTTTAGCTCTTATAAACTTAGAACCCTGCAAACACTGAAATACAATCAACTAATTTTCAAGGGGTTTGAGGACACAGCAAAAAGAGAAAAGCTATTTTCTAAATGAATGCCAATATCCATGAATGTAATATCAAAGTTTGAATGATTCTGCCCTCCCACTTCTCTGGGTTACTCAAGACTTAACATCTCCTACTTTTTCATCAAAGACACTGTCTTCTTGCCTTACTGTCTCCCAACTATTGCTTTGGCCTAGAATGGGTCTAGAATGGGTCTGTTCTTTGTTTTTTTATTGTTATGAATAAAGAAGTCACATTTTCTATCCTTGTATATCCTTATTCAAGGTTCCTTCCCCCACCCACCACATCAGGTCATTCTCTCTTCTCCAAATCTCCCCATCCCCCCCATGGGCAGGCGGTCCCAAGGTCCACTGCCCTAATATTGCTTAGTTCAGCCTCCACTCTTGGGAAATTCAGTTTTCTCCCCCCAACCTCAAGACTGAGTCAGGTGTTCTTCTATGTGGAGTGGGATCCAAGGAGTCTGTCTAAGGTGTTTCTGAACCCCAGCTGTGGTTTGCAGCTTGGGAATGCTTTGCTTTTTTGTTTTTTGTTTTGTTTTTGTTTGTTTGTTTTTTTTTTGAGTCCACTCATAAGTGAGTACATGTACATCCCCTGTTTATCTTTCTGGGTTTGTGATACCTTGCTGAGGAGGATATTCTCCAAATCCATCCATTTGCTTGCAAATTTTAGGAAATAATTTTTTCTTACTGCTGAGTAGTACTCCATCATGTAGATGTACCACAGTTTCTTAATCCATTCTTCAGTTGAGGGGCATCTAGGTTGTTTCCAGGTTCTTGCTATTACAAATAACACTGCTATGAACATAGTTGAGCTAATGCCTTTGGAGTGTGACTGTGCATCTTTAGGGTATACACTCAGAAGTAGTAATGCTGGGCCCTTGGGGAGATTGATTCTCAATTTTCTGAGAAACCGCCATACTGCATTCCAAAGTGGCTGAACAAGCTTACACTCCCACCAACAATGGAGGAGTGTTCCCCTTGCTCAGCATCCTTTCCAGCATATGCTGCCATCTGTGTCTTTTATCTTAGCCAATCTAACAGGTGTCAGGTGGTATCTCAAAGTTGTTTTGATTTGCATTTCTCTGATGGCAAAAGATGATAAGCACTTTTTCAGGTGCTTTTCAGCTGTTTTAAATTCTTCTGCTGAGAATTTCTTTTTTAGATCTGAACCCCATTTTTTGATTGGGTTATTCAAGGTTTTGGGCTCTAGATTCTTGAGCTCTTTATATATCTTAGAGATGAGTCCTCTATCACTTGTAGGGTTGGTGAAAATCTTTTCCCATTCTGTAGGCTGTCATTTTGTCCTATTGACAGTGTTCTTTGCTTTACAGAATCTTCTTAGCTTCAGGAGATCCCACTTATTGATTGCTGGTCTTAGTGTCTGTGCCACTGGTGTTATATTTAGGAAGTGGTTGCCTGTGCCAATTTGTAGAAGTGTATTTCCCACTTTATGTTGAGGTCTTTGATCCACTTGGGTTTGAGTTTTGTGCAGGATGACAGGCTTGGATCTATTTCCATTTTTCTACACACTACCATCCAGCTATGACAACACCATTTGTTGAATATACTATCTTTTTTCCATTGAATGTTTTGGGACTCTGTCAAAAATCAGATGTTCATAGATTTTTGGGTTAATGCTCATATCCTCAATTCTATTCCATTGTTCCACAAGTCTGTTTTTATGCCAGTACCAGGCTGTTTTTATTACTGTAGCTCTTTAGTATAACTTGAAGTCAGGGATGGTGACACCTCCTGTGGTTCTTTTGTTCAGCAAAATTGTTTTGGCAATCTTGGCTTTCCTGCTATTCCAAATGAAATTGAGTATTGTTCTCTCAAGGTCCAAAATATATTGTATTGGGATTTTGATGGACAGTGAATTGAATCTGTAGATTGCTTTTGGTAGCTTGTCACTTCCCACTCTTTAAAATTCTGAGCCTGGCATTTAAGTCGTGGAATTCTTCAAGATCTTTTCAAATGGCTGATAGTTTTAAAAATGTTTCACATTCCTTTAAATATGACGTCTTTTGCCTTTGCTCTTTGTTTCTATGTCTCCATCCAAGACATCTTTTAAGAGCTTATGTGGTGCTAAATTTATATTCTTTGGTTTGTTTTGAAATATCTGAAATAAATTGATTTAAATTTATGTAAGTTCCCAGAGAAGACATTGTTTTGTGCTATTGAACAAGTCATTTTCTAACATTGACTTTCTTTCTCTCTCTATATATATGTAATATATATAATATGTATATATATATATTTATTGCTTGGTGATTTTGCATCATGTACCACATTAATCTCAGTTTTCTCACATTCATACCAACTCTTATGATCTCCCCATTTATGAAAAACACCCATTCCTGCTGCTCAATTATAAACTGGAGCATAATTAAATTCTCTGTTGCCAGACTCTTAAAGAAAACAAGTCTTTCCTCACCCACATCCCTGCCAGAGGCCATCAATGGAGAAGTGAGGCACTGTGTCATTTAGCTGTATTCTAGCCTCGTGCTTTTGTATACAATGATATCTTTTTTTAATTTTTTTTAAAGTCTACTAATGAATGACTACATTCCTGGCTTCTCTTTATGGGTTTGTAATATCTTGCTCAGGATATTCTACAATTCCATCCATTTGCCTGAAAATTTTAGGATATCATTTTTTCTCACTACTGAATAGTACTCCATTGTGTAAATGTACCACAGCTTGTTATTCCAGTCTTCAGTTGAGGGGCATCTAGCTTGTTTCCAGGTTCCTCTAATTATGAGTAATGCTGCTGTGAACATAGTTGAGCTAATGCTTTTGGGGTGCAAATGTGCTCCTTTAGGGTATATGCCTAAAAGTGGTATTGCTGGATCCTTGGGGAGATTGATTCCCAATATTCTGAGAAGCTGCCACACTGCATTCCAGAGTGGCTGAACAAGTTTACACTCTCCAACAATGGAGGAGTGTTTCCCTTGCTCTGCATCCTCTCCAGCATAGGCTGTCATATCTGTTTTTAATCTTAGCCATTCTGATAGGTGTAAGGTGGTATCTCAAAGTTGTTTTGATTACTATTTCTCTGATAGCTAAAGATGTTGAGCACCTTTTCATGAAAACTGTAAATGTCATCCATCATATAAACAAACTAAAGGGAAAAAAAAAAACATGATTATCTCCTTAGATGCTGAAAAAGCCTTTGACAAAAATCCAACACTGCATTATGATAAAAGCCCTGGAGAGATCAGTAATACAGGGAAAATACCTAAATATAATAAAGGTGATTTACTAAAAGCTGATGGCCAACATCAAACTAAATGGAGAGAAACTCAAAGCAATCCCAGTAAATCAGGAACTAGACAAGGCTGTCCCCTCTCCCCTTATCTATTCAACATAACTCTCAAAGTTTTAGCTAAAGCAATAAGAGAATGAAAAGGAGTGAAACTATCTCTATTTGCAGATGATATGTTTGTATACATATATGATCCACAAAATTCTACCAGGGAACTTCTTCAGCTGATAAACTCCTTCAGCAATGTACTAAGATATAAGTTTAATTTTTACTAGTACTTGATCTTATTTAGTACATATTGAGCTGGAGCTATTTCTACCCATTGCTTGTAACAATGGTTGGTTGACTGCTGCCCCAAATTGAGTGGCAGTTGATGGCTAATTACCACCCTAACGATAATGAGCTTTCAAAGATAAATGGACTCAATTCATATTAAGTGCAACAACAAAAATTTTAGTGATACTCACCATTGATAGGTAGAATCAAATAATTTATTATTTTCTGCTCAATTACCAATGCATAAAGGTAGAACCCTTCAAGATGACACACAAGGGTCTTATCTTGGTGTTATTTCCAGGTGGTGGAAATTCATAATGTCAATTGAACAGTGTTATTCAGTATATTATTCTCCAGGTGAGTTGGCACAAGGTAGTGATGGAAAAAGAATCTGTCCAACAGAATGGATGAACAAGTTCAGGCTCAAAGACTGACTTCTTTCAGAATTCAATTTCACTTTTAAGATGTGAAACCCTTTTAATATAATCTAATGTAATCACACAAACAACCCCTCTGTCTAGTTGGTTCTGATAACATGCTTTATGTCCTATTATCTCTGTATCACTACCTTTCAGAAATAATGATCATACATGTTTTGGTTTCTTCTCCCCTAGCTTAGATGATACACTCACTTTTCTTTGTTTCCTAATTGTAGATTCAGTAACCAGCTGAAACAAGTTGCTACTGTCTTACCTTTCCGACATGATAAACTATACTTTGAAATAAGCCAAATTAACCTCTAAAATAAATTTCTTCTTCCATAATATTCCATTATAGCAATAGGAAAAGAGGCTAATATAAAATGTATATATTTGGATTATGTGACACTAAACCATTGTCTTACAAGGTATACAGTGATAGTCAGTTTTGCTTGCCAACTTTACAATATTGAGAGTAGCCTAGAATTTCAGGGTCAAATTCTGTGTAAGTCTATGAGGGCATTGGCAGGAGATTTGATCTGTTAATAAACAAATTATGTGAAGATTACTCATAGTAAATGTGGGTGGCTCTATCCAGTAGATTTGCTGCCATCATAGAACCAAACATAGAAAAAGAAGGCAGAGAGCTGAAGTTAATATCTCAACTTTCCTGAACTTGTTTACTTTCTGCTTATTACCAGCTGTGGCTATCAGCTCTTTATTATCCTCTAAATGTTGACCTATATCAGTGCCTCTTATGTCTAAAGACTTCTCTTATAGGAGGTTGATTCACTAAAAAAGATTAAAGTTTCAATCTGAGTCTTCTTGATGGGTTCCTTCTATTCTGAGTTGTTTGGCAGCCCCTAGTGTTCCAGCACTCCAGGGTGCTGATGGCATACTCCATCAGTTAGCTCACGTACTGATCATGTAAGAAAGTCTAATAAATGCTCATATACACATATTTCCATCGGTTCAATTTATTGTTGTAGAATATTATTTTAAGTTGTGTTATTTTTGTTTATGTTCCACTTGTTTAACTCTGTGAAGTTTTGTTCCTCTGCCTGTCTAAAATACCAGATGGTCTAACAAAGAACTGAAAGGCCAATAACACATTAAGAGAAAGAATAGGCAGGGCTGGTAGGTAAAGAGAATATATGGTAGGAGAAAAAGCAGAAGAGTCAAGGAGAAGGACATTGGGGGCCAATCTCCCAGCCACACAGCCAGTTACTATAGTGTAAAAGTGAAAGTAAGACTTACAGAAGGAAGAGAAAGGTAAATCCTCAGAGGCAAAACGTAGATGGGATAAGCTAAGAAAAGTTGCCAAGACACAAACCAACCTAAGGCCAGGCATTCATAGGTAAGAATAAGCCTCTATGTATGTTTTTTTTTTGGGAGCTGGGTGGCTAGACCCTTT
Organism: Sigmodon hispidus; assembly: GCA_004025045.1. Lineage (NCBI taxonomy): Eukaryota > Metazoa > Chordata > Mammalia > Rodentia > Cricetidae > Sigmodon > Sigmodon hispidus. The sequence continues at coordinate 77,270 of PVIH01003231.1, read as the reverse complement.
AAAGAGTAAAAGAAAAACAAACAATATTTTTGTAAACCAACAACAGTTACTTCATAGAACCCTAATATAATATGCACATACTAGTTCAAGAAAAGCTATAAAGAAAAAAAATCAACAACAACAACAACAAAAAACCTCATCAAAACATAACCAAAACAACCTATGTCCTGGAAGTAGATAATATTTTTTGATAATTATCAATAATTAAACAAAATACATCAGATTAAATTAAAATTAAAGAAAATTAATTAAATTAAAGAAAATAGAAAACAAGACATCTGTTAAGAGGTGGTGGTAGCCAACTGTAATTCTAGCAGTTGCATGCCTAAGATTGGTGGGTCAAGAATTTGAAATCAGTCTAGGTTATTTAGTAAAACTGTAACTTGCCAAAAACAAAACAAAACCAAAAACAAACCCTCATGAAAATAAAAGATATCATAGACTGTGAATAAGTTTGTCCCCAAACATAACATTGATAAAGGATTTTTTTTAGAATGCATAATTGCTCAAGGTCAAGAACAACTCATTGACTATAATTACACAAAGATGTAAACAAACCCTTCAAAGAGAAGTCATGTAGTCAAGTTGCATAATAAGTAAAATCAGAATCATTAGCCATTAAAACTTTCAGATTAAAACCACAGAAAGAAATTATTATATACATATATTGTAATGACCACATTTAAGCATATTAAAAAAATGAAGTTCTGGTAGAAATGTGGGGTCCTCTGAATGCCCCATCCTACTGGTAGAAAGACTTTAGAGTACTATTCGATGTTTTCTTGGATAGTAAAGCACATATATATCACAAAATAAGATGCTTATATTCTTAGATATCTACCTAAAAAGTGAACATAAATTTCTATACATTAGTGTTTGTGTCAGCTTTATTACTAATGACTGATTAGTGTAAATTCACAAGTGGCCCATCTACAAATCAAATATATGTTTTCACCATAATACCTGGCAGAAAAATTTATCAGGATAGTGACCAGTAGTGATAACTATGAAGTTCATTATATTGAATTAAAGAAGTCAGATGCCAAAAATATATTTCAGATGATTCCAAATATACATAAGAATATTCAGAATGGCAAAGAGTTCATCAGTCATAATCTTTCAACATCAGCCAAAGGCTTATTATATACATGTACATATGCGTACATCAATCACATGGACATTTGTGCTTGTCCATGTGATTCATCTTTGGAGATGAGAATATCTATATCTTGAATGTGCAGATGAATTCAAAAATTCATCCACTCAGATCACTTGCTGTACATTGTCAAAGATACAGATTCTTTCACAAAAGTCATGCCCCAGTAGAACTGAGTTGAGGGTGGCCATGATGGAATTAAACTCATTCCTTATGTCTTGTTGAAAAGTAACATTATTAGTTTAGACTTAATTATTTCAGGTGTATATGTGGCTGCATGCAGTTTTTGTTGGCATGACACATCACAATGTACACTGTATCTCCATGAAAGAATTACAGTGATGTCCTAAATAGATAGCAACACACACACACACACACACACACACACACACACACACACACACACACACACAGAGTCACATATTGTCAAACAAGGTAAAAATATCCTGCTTCACAGGGAACTCTGTCAGATATAGTAGGTTTGTAGGCCAAAGATAGATGCTCCAATGGCTGCAAAAGAACCTGGAGTGACTGTCCAGACAGCCAGATGTTTTATTCTCCACATTAAAAAAAAAAAAGTCATTTGCTTATACTTCCTATTTACTTAGTTAGCATTATTTCCTTCTTGGGTCTCTGAGAAATTTGAAGATAAAATAGTTATAATTTTTTAATGGCAGTTTGAAAAAACTCACTAAAATTTAAAGTATATAAGTTTATAAAACTCAACAGTAAGAAAAAAATGATATTCTAAAATTTGCAGGCAAATGAATGGATATGAAGAATATCCTCCTGTGCAAGGTATTACAATCCCAGAAAGAGAAGCAGAGGATGTACTCACTCATTAGTGGACTTTAAACAGAAAGCAAAGAATACTCAAGCTACAAACCACAACCACTGAACAGCTTGGGATCTGAAACATCTTGGAGCCCATTCCCTCCTGAGAAACACCTGACACAGTCTTGTTGCTGGGGTGAGGAAAGCGAATCTGCCTGGAGTGGATGTTGACCCAAGCCACCTTGGGACCTTGGAATGTCCAGCCCTTGCTGTGGAAGAGATAAAGTGATGGCGAGAAGAGAAAGTCACTGGGAGTGGCAGGAGGGGAAAGGGAGTTTGAACAAGGGAATACATGAATAAAAAATGAGATTTTATTCTTAATAAATAAAAAAGATGCACTTGCTATAACCTTAAGGTATTGAGCAAAATAGTATAAGGCATAGACCAGCTAAACCAATAAATGTATATGATATTAGCAAGAAAAAAGAACCCAGATGTCTGTGCATAAAACAGATGTAATGTGTGATGTTCACACTATGAATTTAATTCAACAATTAAAAAAAAGCATAGAGAATTTTAGAAAAGGTAGGTAAGAGGGAGATGAGATGGAATAGGGAGAGAATAATTAAAAGGCCTTACATACAAGTATGAAACTGACAAAGAGCATATTAAATAAAACTATAATGAAGAAAAGATTTTAGAACACAAAAATTGTCAAAACAGCCACAACAGGTACAAAATTAATATGCTGTATGTTGATGAAAAGAATTGAGACACGCAGGGAAAATAAATGTTCTGAAAAAGGCCTGAAGATGTGCTATGGGGTGGAAATAAGAACACCACGGGCCTAGAGAGTTGTTTCTAGAATTGGTTTCTATGGTGTATTGTACCAAATATCATAATATAGTTTAGGTGACAGGACCTCATTCCAGGTGATGAAAATGAGGGCCCTGATGTTAAGCTGGTGCGGAGAACACTTCTAGCTGGGACAATCTTTTCTTCATCCTCCTGCTGCTGGCAGCCCCAGTCATTTCCTGGTTTGGTAATCCAGTCTCTGACTTAGTCTTCCGGCTTCCTGTTCCAATACCTCCATGCCTTTTTTTCTGTCTCCTGTAGCTATTTTTATTCTTTTATAATTTCTTATGATAGGCTTATTTTTTATATTTCTCACATCTGCCATGACCTTGTTTTCTACTAAAGTCACACTCTGAAGTCCTCAGTAGACATGAATTTAGCAGGGAATAGCAGTCCACTATATTTTATATTATTATTCTCCATCTTCAGGGAATTTATTATACAGCTGTATATTTACAAAGTTCATATGACTATACAAGTATAACATATATTTTTACATCCTTATAATTAATGTGGATGATTCCTATGTAAATTATAGGAGAAGTTAAAAGGCTATACAATAATGTTATAATGTAATTACTTAAAATTGCATCATTTTTTTTAAGATTCTAGATATTAGATGTTCACTTGTAAGGTATTTTTACTTTACTTTCTTGTGTAATTTTTTTTATTTTCTTGAAAATACCTTTTTTACTCATATACTATATCCTGACTATGGTTTTTATTCCCTCTACCGCTTCCAGTTTTATAGATGTTGACATAGAATCTCATTATGTAGCCCTGACTGACCTGGAACTTTCACATTCATCTGCCTCTACCTCCCAAGTGGAGGATTAAAATGGTATGCCATCAAGCTTAGCTTTTGTATGCTTGTTTAATAAGAAACAAATATTTCATTTATTAATATTATATATTAATATTATTATTATGGGGATAAGGATAAGATGTAGAAATAGGTCTAAAATTCAGTATTTCATCATAAAGTTAATTATTCCTCATTTAAAAAACAGTTTAAAAATTACAAAAGCTTCTCTGTGCACAGTATAAAGTTTGGAGACTACATAATGCCACATGGAATCTTTTATCTTTGAGTATGTTCCTTTTAGCTGTACATATAATCTTAGCTGCAGTGCTATGGAACATAAGACTCCTATGAGCAGATGCACAACACAGAGCACTGTGCCCACTGTATCCTAGACCATTCCTACATGTTGAATGACTCACCTTCCAATACATTAACTGTGGCAGATCTGTACCGGTTTTGGTTCCATCAAATTCCCTCCTATTATATGGGCTTCCAGAGATCTGTTCCAGGGTCATTTTTTTGTTTGTTTACTAAACTATATATTCCAATTTTTTTTATTTTAGTGCCTTAATTCTTAAATCTGGGACTATAAGGACCAATCATAGATTAGGTACAGAAAACAATTCAGATGAAAAAAATCCTTTCAGTCATAAGTAATAAAATTGAGTGAATGCTTTTCCAGATATTTCTCTATATTCATATAAATACATACAATATATAATTCAAAATTTTGTATGAATGTTATCATATTTCATATGATGGGGTATAACATATTTCTTTAGGTAAAGAGCTGCATAAGCTTTCCAAGGCAATGGTCTGGATCAGTGTCTGTCATCCTGTTTTCTGGAAGAAGTTTTCCTGTTGCCTCTACTTACCCTAAACTTTACTCAGTTATCTTCAAGAATACTCTTTCTGATGACCACAGTCATTTTTATCCTTCTAATTAAAACCAACATTGTAGTTTTTGAACTTTGATGAACTTAAATGATGGAGATAATTAGGGAATACTTCTAACACATTTTTATAACCCCCACATGAGGAATTCACCTGAAGCAATAGTAATGTGAGCCACATGCAACAATATACATGCTCTCTTTACCTTTTCTAACTTCAATGACTCAGCTTGCTACAGTTGTCTTCATTCCCTTACTCTTAGGATAATCTTGCTACCTCTGTACATGCTTGATTCTACTCTTCATTCTTATGATTTCCTCTAATTTCTTCACTTAGGCCTTTATTATTTCTCTTTTGAACATTTATGGAGCCCTATTATGGGCTGATGTTTTCTTCCTTCACTATTTTATTGTTAATTGAATTTTACCACTTATGTAAATAGTATTTATGTTATAAATTCTTATTTCTTTTAATAAAAAAACTACAGAAGATAGTTTTCAGTTAGTAAAACAAGTTAGAAAAAATAAATAAAATACAATCCTTTAAACTCACCAAAATAAAATAAACAATACAATTTTTCTTAGACTAGACATTACTGATATGAGGGGGAAGGGAGTTTGAATAAGGGGACACATGGATAAAAATATGACTTTATTCATAATAAAAATATTATATATATTTTATATAGTTATATCTATTATGTATAGTTTTTCTTATATTACTTATAATCTTTTTTATTTTTGATACTAAAGGGCATATGTGGTAATATATATTTAATAAAATTAATCTGAAATAATAACAGAGTCAACCTCAGAGCCAAGCCAAGTCAGAGAGTGGCTTTAATCCTAGCTTTAGGAATGTGGAAAAAGGAAGTTAAGAGAGCTGGGTGGAGCAAGAGAGGAAGGTTTTTCAATTTTACCAGACATTTTCTTCCTTTTTAGCTGGGAACTCAGAGGCATTAGTTAAAAGATCCCTAGAGAAAGGTCTGAGGAGTTGGCTGGGTGGTTGTGATTTGTTTCTGATATTCCAGCTTCTACTTAATATCTGGCTCTGTGTTTTTATTATATGCTAACTAGAGTTCATACAGTGTTCAGACAGCCATCTCTTTGCTCAAAACATTAGAACCACTGTTTAATAAGAAGCACATGACTGGCATTATGTCAGCTCATTTCATCTGTTTCTGTTTTCAACATCATATGCATTCCAACCAGTCTTCAGCATTCTGTCATGAAAGAAGAAAGGAATTAAATCAGGGTTATTACCTTTCTTTTCTCCATCAGTGTCACCCTCAGACTAGTGACATCTTAGGCTCACAGATCTTCCCATACTTCTTGTGCCTTAGTCTACACACCACCCTTTTACATAGTGTTGTCTTGTATCATAATCTGCTTAAGTATAATCACTTGATGTCTGATCAGAGACAATTGGTCCTTGAACTTGTAGAAATTTATTTTACTGTATGTTGATCTGATATATTTTTAGACTCTGTCTTTAGAGCAAAAAGTAATAACCAGTTTTCATCGAAATGTCCATTTTTCTATGACTTAAAAATGCAGAATCTGATTTCAGTAATTTGAGCTACGATTTTATTTATAAAGCTACCCCTCCTTCCCTTTAACACTTAGAAACACAAATCAATTGAAGTCCTATGTGGGTGAGGGAAACTCAGACCATGAACAGGGTGGTGATGATAGTCTTGCAGCACAGCATTTGTGGTTATTCATTTATTGAATTTTCAACAAGCATTTTCAACACTGCGCACCGAAAGCACTTCTACTTTTCTTTGTCAGTTTTATTTATATCACATTTGCATGTGTTAAAATTTAACTCTGCTTTTCCACAGAGGATTGGATTGCTCTTTTTGTTGAGTACTCAAATTTGTTTGTGGATTTTCAAACTCACTTTTTTCTTGTTACCCTTAAAACTTGTTTAAAAACTGGGACCAAAGAAATTTTTTAAATTTTTGTCTTATTACCTGATTTTTAGGGAGTTTTTTTAACATCATATAAAAATAATGTTTTTCTGATTTTGTTGCTTGACATATATATATATATATATATATATATATATACATATTTAAATTTAATTACCATAGTTTTAATTTTGACTTAATATTTAGTTTTGCTTAATTCTTTTCTATTTTCTCTTTAGCTATAACTCATTCCCAGAGTGACTTTCTTATATTGGGGGCATCCTCTGTAATTACATGAGGAAGAGCCTTGAATCACACCAAGGAAATCTTGACATTCAGTTGTCCTGTTTCTTAAGTGTGACCATAACTAGCTGTTTAATCATGGTAAAGCTGGTGCATCCTATGGGGCTGGGCATAGTTAAATTAGAATGTTGTTTAGAGACTTGACAAAGTGTATGAATAGCAAACACTTAAAAGTACTAGCTTTCTGTGTTTAAGGATACATATATATTGGTCTTGGGACATGGCTTCATGGCTTCACTTACTGAGTAATCATGAAGACATATGTGCAATCCCTAGAATGGATACAAGGAGCTGAGCACTGTTAGGTGCTCCTGCAACACCAGCACTGAGGGTAAGAAGAGAGGCAGAGGGAGGATGATCTCTGGAGTTTGCTAGCTGCTAGCCTACAGTGTGGGGGAGGGGAGGGAGTGAACTCTAAGTTTAGTGAAAGATCCCATTTCACCGAAATAGGGTTGGGAGAGAGAAAAGAACACTTGACATTCTTTTCTTGTTTTCATGTGTGTAGTAATAAAATTTTACATAGACATACAAAAGATACCAACAAAAATATATTCTTCCATGCTACCTTGATCCTGAACCCTACCCTGAGGCTTACATGCATATGCATCCAAGGCTGATGTTTCTAAAGCTTAGCCTTCCTGACCTTTACCGACTGGCAGATACACAAGGGGCTCATAGTTTGTGTACCTCAATTAACTTCATGTCTTGCATTGACCTCTGTTATTTTATTTTCCACAATGGATGCTGACCCTGATGAGAATTACAGTCTTGGTCATAGCCTTTTGTTGTTGCCTTTTTTCAGATGAATTAATCACATCTTCTATCTGAACTCCTAACACTTAATTGATATACAACCATCATTACAATTTTTCTGCTTTATGTTTTTCAAAGAAAGTTAAAAAGAAAAAAAGGTAATATTGACAATAATTGATTTATTCTTCAAAGAATATCATCTATTTCATATGCTATTTTATTCCATGAATTGCTAAGATTTTAAACATTATTATATTATTTTTAGCAAAGAAATAGAATAAAGCCATTTGAAGATGAACATTTGGTTTAGTTTATAGAAGCAATATTTCAGAATTATAGTAATTCAATTTAATATTATGTTATATTATTTTTGAATACATTCTACAATCTCTATTTCCCAGCTGAATTAAAATAGTTTCATGGGTGTAGTGGTTTGAATGCGGAATGTTGTAGTGGATTATGTGTTATAGTTTAAATAATGGTCCTGCCTATGGGTTTAATAAAAGCTGATTGGCCAAAAGACATACAGGAAGTGTGGGCAGGGCTATCAGGCTAAGAAAACTCTGAGTACAGAAAGAACAGAGACAAATGTCAGAGAGCCGTCAGAGAGAGCCCACAGACATGACAGGAAGACAGCAGCAGACAGAGGAAAGAAGCTGAAATGCTGCTATGAGAAAAGGTACTGAGTCACATGGCCTAACAAGATGGGTTGAGTTCAGATGAAGAAGTTAGCAAATTATATGGCTGGGCTCTAGGTCAATCAGTGTAAAAATAATATATGCCTGTGTGTGATTATTTGAGGATACATGGGGTTGAGAGTGGGACCAAATTTCTGGTCCAGGCCTAGATAGTCCAGGCCAGAACCTATTACAACAGAACATATCCCATAATTAGTCTCTGTTATTTGAACACCTGGTCCCTAGTTGGTTTTGATATCGGAGGACATTTTGGTGATAACAGGTTTGATAGAGGAATCATATCACTAGAGGCAAGCTTTTTAAAAAAAAATCCTTTGACTTTTCCAGTTCTTCTCTGTGGCTTGTGCTCACAATAGATGTGGGCTCATCTTCCTGCTTCTGTTGGTAAGCCTGCCACTTGTCTGTTACCTTGCCTCCACTTTGCAACATCATGTATTCTTGTTTTTCCAGAATTGAAAGGCAAGTTAAACTCGCCTATACATTGTCTCAGTCATGGTGTTTTATCATAGCAACAGGAAAATAACCAATACACTGGGCAAATGATAAAGTTTACAAATAATACTGAAACACTTAGATATGTATTTGTCTGCAATATGACAATCCTTTATTATTTCTGTAGTTACTAACTTAAAATACATTAACATTTTGCATTTAGGGATACACAAACCTTTAATTTCTGAGTAGTTTTTATTAAAAATTCCTGAAATAAAATAACCTTTACTTTTTCAATTTCTATTTGGGAGAAAAGAAAACATAAAATGGAAAGGAGGCTAGGTGAAATTTTTTTTGCTGGAATTAGTCCAGTGTTTGTAGTAAACTGCTAAGTATTCGATACTAATCATGATGGACAATGCTGTCCCCTGCTAACCACCAAGAATATTGGCCTATCTGGGGGAGAATGGAGTGATTATATCACAAAGAACAGTTAGCTATTAAGACAAGACAAGCTCTGTCAACAATGTCTTTGGATTAAAAAACAAAGATATAGAGATAAAATTAAATGTAGTGTTAATTATCCTTCAATAAGAAGGCATTTTATGGCTTGTGACTTGCAAAGAGAGATGCTTTGTTCTCTACTCCCAAGATGTATTTTTAAAAGCAAATTTTATTAAGCTATGAAATACATCTCATAAAACTCAATAATTAATTCTCATGGTATTATAAAGTACTTAAAACTTTATAGCTTCTATATTTCCTAAATCAAGAGAATAAAGGATGGCACCATGTGATCTGGGTAGACTGAGAGCTTGTGGGATGTAACACAGCTCTGTTTGCTATCTTCTTTTGTCATGGTTTATAATTCATATGTGATATTTTTTCTGCCAAACACAGGTTGTGCTGGTGTGGCTGAATGTTTAGTTCATATACTATTTTTTCTTTCAACAATACCTTTGTCAAAGGAAGAAATAGCTGGGAAAGAACTCATGTATGGTTAGCCATTAACTCAGCCCCTTTCTCACCTTACTAGCATCTTGGAACTGTCTCCCTTTTTAGTACAACTTTGTAAACTTTGTAAATAAATCTTTTCATATTTCAGAACTGCAATCTTTGAAACCCCAGTTGTTTCTAAATTGGTCCTTTTGCATTTTACAGTGATGATGCTTTCTGTATTGTCTTTCATGCTGTTGTAGAGGAGAATTCAGTGTACTGACAAAGAGAAATAGACCTGAGACAAGTGCAGAGTCCTTGGTCAGGGATGACTTATTAGTTTGGCTTAAGCCACACTGGAGTAGAAGATGGCAGAGTAAGAAACAAGTTGAGCATCCAAGGTAGGAGTGTCCACTTAAACAAATGTCTGTGTGGCCTAAAGAAGAGATGGCATGCAGGCCAGAGGGTACCAAATAGCAGCTATGTGGAGTGAACAAGTCTAGAGGTGGAACAGTATGACTAGATTATTCAGTTGTATTGTGCATAGGGTTCATACAAGGCAGATTTCAACTGACTTTAACATACAATCCAGTGAATTATTACTGCTTTATGAAGTAATGGACATGCTCATTTTATTCCCTACTGGCACTGTTTTATTATCTGTAAAATTTTTATAACATCATATTATTTTCCCTAAATATATCCAATAAAATTATATATATATGTGTGTGTGTGTGTGTGATTTGAAGTGACTTGTTTATAATAGAAAAGTAAAAAAAAATACCTTTTCATTGGCACTATGTTTAGTTAGTATGCTTTGTAGAATGTAACTCAGAAAATATGAAGTCTGTTTTTGTAAACAAGATGTCTAAAAAATATTCCATAGCTGGTTCTGGTTTGAAAACTGAAGGAGGAAGATTTATGTGTGGCCTGGACAGCAAGATTTTACCTTTGGCAATGCTAAATATGTGTTTATAACTATTAGGCTGTGTTTCTTTTGGATGAGTTGGTCAGGGACAAAATAATGAGTTTATCACTGCGATAAAGCATTGTTCTTTTCAGGATTATGTTTCAGGCCTTGCACTTGAAGTGACTTGTCAAAAATCTCTGAATTTAGTTGTAGGCTATTATGCATATATAAGGGTGCTGTGGTTGTTTATGACTTGAAATAGGAGCAGATACTGTGCAGTGATTTGCAAATTGTCAAGATCAACTAAATGAAAGGCTCCAATTCTCTCCTTGTAAATTTTTCTGCCAACATCAAGGATTGTACAATGACTCTTCTTGATTATTTTATTCTTGCCTTCATAGCCTTACAGTTTGTAACATACCTGCATGTCGTAAGGCATAGTGAGCAAGAACTAAAAGTAAAAATTAGGCAAAGTATCAACAAAGTCTACTAAGTTTCTGGATTCTGTTGATTAATTTCCCTCCAAGTCGAGTCACAACAGCTATCAGGCAGATCTTGGCTTTTTCTTTCTCACGTGTCATCTTTCACAACCTCGTAGTATCCATTTCCAGTGTGGTGGCAGCTTTCCTATGATCGCTGGCCATCTTAGGGAGTGTACACACCTCCCAGCTTGCCTTTTTGCTATTCTCCTTAATGCCTTTCTGGACTTTCTCTACACTGTAGCTAGTAAGGGTTCTCTACTCTCTAAATGGAGTATCTCTGTCCAGAGTCCTTTATTTGTTTCTTGCTTTGCTCAGTACAAAGTCTCGTGCTCTTTTTTTAATCCCTTTTTGTAGTCTCTCTAGTCTTTGATTTTCCACTCAGCACCACTATCTTTGCCCCCAAGTGTACTCCCCAGCTGCTCATTTCTGCCACGTTTCCCAGTATTGGCCTGGTTTCTGATATCTCCAGGTTCATTTGGATGTGACTTTTCATATGAAGTCTTATTCACTTTAGATTATTTAAGGGACAATTCTTGTACTTCTAGCCATTATGGCTTATTTCAGACTTTTTAAATAAGGTCTTACCAGCAAATTTTTTAAGTCCTCCTTGAGGTCCATATCCACATGTGGTCAGCTTTGGTGCTTAGTCTGATAACTGTAGAGTAGCAGATCTGTATGTATTCACTAAATAAAACAGAATGGCATCACTCTAAGCCAATCTCTCTTAGATGTAATAAAGAGAACACACAACATCAATTTTAGATGATTTTTAAGGCACAGAACTGGCTTATCCTGAAATATCTGAGTGGCTGATATATTAAGCTGATTACTATGTCTCACCCAGTTATAGATTCTCCTGTGCCTGCTTTTCAGAGACACCTTGCCTTGTTTCTCTCACACTCAGAAATTTTCCTAAACGAGCTTTCCAGAGATATTCAGCTTGAATTTGAACCTACACCTCTCTTTGTTTTGTTCTGTTCCATCCCTGGATTTCACTTTCTGCCTCACTATCTGTGTCCTTGTTCACATACATCCACATGGAATGAAGCTTCTTCTACATATTACTTTATTTTCTGGTCAACATATGAAGCTTTGAACATTCTACTTGTACACTTAGGTATCATATGTACAAATAGACACAGAGGTAAGTTGTTTATCCAATGATGAATGTATTTATATATAGAGAGAAAGAAGTGAACTCCTAGAAGTACAGTTACAGAAAGGATTGCATGTGGACAGGTAATGAATATTGCAGGTGTCAAAGATCACAAAGTATGTAGCTACCATGTCAGTTAATCATAAAATTTAACTAGACTCTCAAATGCTAGTGCTTTTTAACCATAAGCATATCTAGCTCAAAGCAAATAATTTCAATACAGAAACTATCAATAGATTTTACTTCTAATCATCAGTCATTTAGAATGTCTTTTAAAGTACAATTATATGGGCTGCATGTTCTCATAGTTTTTATGATATAGCTGTAGCTCATTTGACACAAGTAGATTCAGATTTTTCCCTCTATAGCATTGGTATATTCTTATTTCTCCTCAGACAGCTCTTGGGTAAGTGACATGTCAAGAAGCCACCAGAAGATGGATAACAACATCTGATTACTTTAGGGTTAATCGTTAGCAACATGGTTGTACTAGTGACATTGTTTATAGTGTTCAATTAAATGCCAATTTAATGACAATCTACACTTAAACCACAGTGCTGAGACTTTATGCAGTCCCAGATCAGAAGACTGAGCAGCTGTCCACCCTTGCTGACCCTCCAATTGCCTTTCCATCTATGTTTCAAGGATACAGGTAATTGCTAATCCTGAAGGAACCCAAACAAGCTATTGTCTAGCTGCATCCATGATGCTTTTCTTAATAGGAAATGAATTGCACACTTCATAATGCCAAGTGCCCAAGAGCAAACTAGGTCTGAGTTAATACAGTAGACATTTTGTTTTCTGAAGCCTGGGCTGGATATTCCAATTTGCATTTGCAGCTTTTCTTTTTAGACCTTGCATTTTGAGAGGAATGAGGGCTATTACCATTGACTCCACAGCAGCCATGTTATCTCTTTTACCCAACCAATTCATGTGGGCTTTTGGAAATAGGGTTTTCAGGTCTAAAAATATTCAAATTTGAAGAGATCCTACAAAGTGACCAAACGCTAATGTTCAGCTGGGTTGAGCCTGCCAGTGTCTGATAATTTGCATCTAAAGAATGAAATTTGAGCCAAAGCACTGCCACTGCAATGTGTCTTTTATTAATTGACTTCCATAAAAAACCTACAATGCTTTGCTCATTCAAATATCTTCAAGTGAAAGAAAATAAAGAATTTGGTTCATTCTCTTTTTCCCACTGATGAACTTTCCTATGATCTTGATTGGAATATATTCTGTAACAGAAGGTTCTGGCCCACCTAATCCCATGGTTCAGTCCTGCTGCCGCTCCTTATCTAGACCAGCAATACCAAGGTCCCAAAGAAACACACAGACACTTATATTACTTCATTCTACTTGGCCTATGTCTTAGGCATATTGCTAACTAGCTCTTTAATCTTAATTCAACCCTTTTCCTTTAATCTGTCTTACCACGTGGCCTGAGGCTTACCTATTTTGTTACATCTTGCTTCATGGGTGGCTGGATCATTTCAGTCTTAACTCTGCCCTTCACCTACTTATGCTCTGATTCCTCTGCCTACGTATATGGTGCCCACATAGGCCAAAAAATTCCCTTTATTTAATATTCACAGCATATAGACATTTGCACATCACTTCCCCTTTTCTGTCTATGACAAAGGAAGGCTTTAAATTTAATATAGCAAAATTACATATTCAAAACAGTTATCAAGCAAGAATTACTGTTACAATATCTAGTCTATTTGTATTTAACAAAATTAAATATTCTATCATCTACTTTATCTTTGTAAGTCTAAAGTTTCATATTTAATATACCTTTTATCATAACTAAGAAAAACTAATAACTATAACTATCTAATCTTTAACTACATCAAAGGCCACAGAAGGATACAATATTACCCAAGTAAACAGGAGGTGAAAGGAACTTCCAAAACCTAGAAATGACATTTGACTTCCTGGACAGTCACCCAAAATTCTCTAGCAATGGTGAGACATCCATCTTCAGCCTTAAGGCTTAAAGTCTCTGACATACCTTTCAGCATGAAATTTGAAGGACTGCTCTGCTCATTCTGGCATAATTCATTAGTCACTTCTTGTACCCTGAAGGATGTCTGGCAGTTTTTGCTGTGAAGCAGGAATGTGACAAACCATCTTGTCTTATTCTGCCACAGTTCAGAGGACATGTTTCTATGGGTCCTGTATGTCTGGTTTATACAGCATACTGTCAGGCTGTATAAACCAGACATTCAAGAACAGTATCTTTTCCAATGGCTAACTTTTGTCACAATGAAAATAAATTCCACATGGTGTTTCTTTGATGTCCATCAATCTCTTGAAGTAGATTGGTGCTGCCAGGTGCAGAACTGTCTCACTGTCCAGAAATGTCTAAGTTCTTAAAACATTCGAAATGACTGTTGGTCTTTGAAGTGTTGGAAGACCACATATCTAATTAAAATATATCTTTGTATACCTAAAAAAAAAATCTAACTAACATGACTATAAATTTGTTTATCAAAGATAGCTATTAATCTGCATTTTTAATTATACATTACAATTTTAAAAGAATTGCATAAACATAGTACCATAAACAAGAGTAGAAATATACGTACAGTATAATGAAATTGGCCTTAAGTTTGTGTCAATAAACCAAAATTCACACGAATTAAAAATACTTTGATATTAACAGCTGATTTTTGGAGTAAAGTAAATTCAATAATCTTTCTTTTTAGATCACTCCTGCCACGTGGCCTGTGACTTACCTATCTCATTACATGTTGCTTCCTTTGGTGGCTGAATTGTCTCCCTTTTAACTCCACCTTCTTTCTACCTATGCTCCAAATATATTCTGAAGAGAAAAATAATGCTTCTTACCTATTTCCTTAAAATAGCATAATACATGTGAGCTTACTATGAACTCTCCCCAATGAAGTAGATAACCAAGAGGTAAGAGAGAAAAATACATGTCTCAACATGGCAGTGTAGTAAAATATGAGAATGATGTTAGTGATACTGCACTAAGTAATGTAGAGATAAAAAGGGAAGTGGTAGTGTTAATGCACACATTTTATGACACCCTATTCAGAAACCAAATTGTTGACATTCCCATCAAAGGAAATTTTAACTTTTGATTTGTAAATCTCTATTGCCAACTTCTTGAATATAAGTTTTTAAATGGTTTATCAAACTCTGTGCTGGTAGGTAATATGTACTAATAATCAAGAAATGGGAGAATTAAATATGTCCTGTAAACTCAATACAACACACAGCAACATCTGAAAAATGGTAACTAAATATTTTATGCATTTAAACCTAAATATTGTTGATAGAAGATCAAATGATTTTTCATTAATAATATATATTTAAATATTGATAAAATATGTATATGTAGAGAATAATAGATATAGACATGTTGGAAAGTGACAAAAGGGGAAAGAGTGAAATGCATATATGTATATATATATATATATATTACAAGAGACATATGTAATTCTTATTAATGGCTAGTAGGGAAGAAATTTATCTTTATATTATAAGAATGTGCAAACTATACTTCAATGCACTCATTTGTCTTTAATGAACACACCTTTGTTTTCTATCTCTTCTAGCTACTCAAGTGAGAATTTAATTAATTTTTTTACTTCAATAAATAATCTGATTAAATGAGACCAGTGAGGTTTGGTGACTGGAGGGGACTGTCTTGGTTTGATTGATGGCTTTGTTAATACAATGTTAATTCTTATTTTACACCTCACTCTTACTCTTCCATAGTGTTTTATATGAAGCTCCAATAATCTTAGAATATTGAATCAGTATCATCAAGCTTTTAAGTCAATTATTTTAATTATTAATATTTCTTATTTGAGAGCATTACCATTGTGATTCTATGTGAAGTTTCACTCAGGATTAAATTTAATTTATCCACCTTTATATTTTATATCTCTTCCTTTATAAGTATCAAATGAAGTCAATTTTGTTTATTAAATTTATATATGTTCTTGAAAAATCATTGCTTTTGATATTATTCTTAACTGTTATCTTCTGTTCATTTACTACATATGTAATTGTGGGGCTGGAGAGGTGGCTCAGAGTTTAAGAGCACTGCCTGCTCTACCAGAGGTTCTGAGTTCAATTCCCAGCAACCACATGGTGGCTCACATATGTAATTGTGATATTGTGGTGTAATTATATATTTCTTATATTCTTTACTGAACATAATTTTCCTCTATATTTATATAGTTACTTTGTCTTCCCTACAAGTTCAGTGATGGATTTTACCACAGCAAGAAATGTAGGGTGAATCTCACCTGATGATCACTTGCAAATAAAGAATTGTTAACACCAGATTCATATGTAAATGTATAAATGAGTAAATCTCCATAGAACAGATTGCACGATATACAACTTATTCAAAATAGCTTGACATTCTGTGATTGTCACAGAGAGACTTTATAAATAATTTGTATATAAACTGAAGTGAGAGTAGTGGATTTCTACATTTGTCAGTGTGTACTGTGTCAACTTAAACAAATTACTGAATTTCTTAATTTTTTCTAGGTCTAATGATATCCAATTCATTGGATGTTAGAAAGTCTAAATAAGACAGTGCTAAAAAAAATCAAACATCAGCTACTTTTGTTACTAATTATAGTTTTTTCATTGTTGGTATTTTTCCAGTGACACCATAGACGTTTAGCTGCAAGGTAATGAACTTAGGCTGGTTTTGAGAAATGAAATACACTGACATATCCATCTTTTCATCACAGTGCTGTACTGCCTTATTCCGTGATTCTGGATTAATCTATAATATATCACATTCTTTATGTTTTCACATAGTGAGAAGTAGGTTTTCACGTAGCATTTTGTTATAAAACGTGTAGTTCTCAAGAATTCATTACTAATGGATACTATTAGTCAGAAGATATTGAAGACAGAGATGCATGCCTTCTGTAATGCATAATGCTGCAAACTTCCTTCACTCAGTACACAGAACTGAAGTTCACATAGAATATTTTATGCTTGTATCTGGATAACAAAATGGAAGAATTTTTGAGTAACCAAAGTTATAAGTTTTCAAAATACAATTAGTAAAATATGACAATCACACATAGACACCTTGAAGAGAAGGGCAGATGTCAAAGTGATGTTTACTGAGGATTCTCCTGGCCCTAAAATCCAATGCAACATCAGCCTTTTGTGAGCCATTTTCTACTCTGTAGTTGTGAAGATGCTGTTATTGAGTGCTTTATCAAATCAGCTGTTAGAGTGACCTTGCATTATAAATCTACTCTCCCCCATTAAGTAAGCATTAACTAAACCAAAAGTAAGAAAAAATAATGAATCTTGAGAATGCAATAGAGTGCAAGGATGTTAGTGTGCCCCAAAGAAATTCTGTTCTAATCATATAAAGATTAAAATCCATTTAAAGATTTTTAAAATATCTTGTAAATTAGGAAACAATGCCCCAGTATTTTTTTTAAATCTTCCTACATATGAGAGACATTTATATTGAATAAGAGATCAGGGAAAAATCAGATTCACAATAAATACATACACACACACACACACACACACACACACAGGGCTTGGGGATAAACCTAGTAAAAGCTACAAATGGCTTCTATGTTGAAAACTTCAAGAAACCAAAGAAAGTACTTTAGAAAGCTATTAGAAGATGAAAAGACCTCTCAAGTTCATAGATTAGAAGAATTAATACTCTGAAAATAACCATCCTATCCAAAACAATTGATAAATGCAACAAAATTCTAGGACTATCCACCATTGGCACAGAGAAAAATATTAAAGCTTATGTATAATAGGCATAAACATGAGACAAGGAAAACAGCCAAACACACTGAATAAAGAGAATATTATTTAAAATATCACCCTGTCTCATTTTAAGGTATAATAAAGAGTGATAGTAGAAAAAACAGTGTGGTCCTGGCAGAAAAATAGACACATTTCACAATATGGTAATATTGAGAACCCTAAGAAAAGTCCATAC
The DNA here is from genome assembly GCA_004025045.1 of Sigmodon hispidus. Taxonomy (NCBI): domain Eukaryota; kingdom Metazoa; phylum Chordata; class Mammalia; order Rodentia; family Cricetidae; genus Sigmodon; species Sigmodon hispidus. The sequence goes on along the minus strand of PVIH01003231.1, from coordinate 59,224 downwards.
ACCTACAGCCACCTCATTTTTTTAACAAAGATATTAAAAGTACACATAGGGACAAGATAGCATTTTTAACAGATGGTGGTCTGAAACTTGGATTTCTTTTTTTTATTATTATGAAAAAAAGTCTAATCAAACTATAGCATTAGAGATTGCTTTGTAATGCATCTCTACTATGGGAAAAAGTTTTATTTAGCTTTTAAACAAAATGAACCACTACTCTCTGGAAGGTGTTTCTGACTGATGACAGACAGATGATCATGATGATATATTTTATATTTAATAACATCAGCCTCGGATATTAGAGAACAGATCCACCCACACTCAAGCCAGGAGGGTCAGAGAGTGGTAACTCATGTCTTTGATCCCAGCACAGGAATGACAGTTGGTAACTCACATCTTTAATCCTACAATGCCAGAAACAAAGATCTTTCTGTGTTTCTGTGAATTCAAGGCCTAACTACTAAAGGTAGTTGCACACACCTTTAATCCTAACTCTAGGATTATGATGCAGAGTTGAACTGGAAAATGAAATAACTGGGAAAAGAAGCTATTTAAGGCAAGCATAAGCAGATATTGAGGTATTCTGTAGAAGCAATTAGTCAGGCTGAAGACTCTTGAAGATAGCTTTTATCTTGAGAAGTTGGCTGGGTGAGGATTGACTGTGGTCTATTTCCTCTTTCTGATATGTCACCTTTCCCCCAATATCTGTCTCTGAGTTTTCATGAAATACCAGCTAGAATTTGTGATTTGGATAATAGCTTTTCTAAGATACAACTAGAGATATTTTGAGCGGAGCTAAGACTAAACTTCAGCATAGTCAAAATTTCTTTTGAATCCTCTTGACAAATAATTAAATATTGTACTCTGACTTTATATTCTTGCTATGATAAATATTTTAGCTCTTCTATTATTAATTCTATTTAATGGAAGTATTTGTAGGGGAGAAATTCAAAGGACAAGTTTATTGTTTCTTTGTACTTAAGATATATTGTAGTCTTACTTTTGTTATCTAATAAACTTTTGTCTTCTAAATCAAATTATTAAATTTTGTGATTTTTACCATAGGTTTTGGTTACACCTGTGTTTTAATCACTTGAGTTTGAGTCAATAATTTTAAGAGTAAAACATCCAGCTTCTGTAAAATTATAAACTGTAAAGGTGAGTTCTGATTATGTTTTTTTTTCTACATATACTATCTACTTTGATTCTTTGTGTCAGTACAGGCTGAGTATTAGGGTACATGTTTTTGCAGAAGGAAACCCTAAATACTTTCATAAGATAGTATTTATTTTATTTTATTTTTCCCAGTATGCACTATATAAAATAACTTAAATTTTACTTTAATATGGGATAGCATTTTTTTAATTCACAAACTCATATTTCTTGTTTTGACAAAAGTGTATAGAGATTATACATCTGCTATCCTACTATCTTTTTATAATAGTTTGATTCTATAATGGTAACTCATTTGAACTATGAATTGATCATTTTAGTACATTATCCAAAGCAGTCCTTTCCCTAAACACAGTGTTAATCATAGTTGTATAGATATTATGCCACTGATGTCTTTTCATAATATGATATGTCATTGAAAATGAGCTCATGGGGGAAATACTTTAGGGAGAAAAATTTGCACTGCTAAGGGGCATGCATGATTTATTATCCAGTTTTGTTTGAGTTTTTCTGTTTGAATAAACTTAGTTAATTTAGGTCTGTTAAGGAAAGTTTTGTAAACTATATGACTGGTTCAGTTATTGGGACACACACACACACAGAAGAGGGAAGGGAGAGGAGAGACAGAGACAGAGAGCTTTCCTCAACAATACCATAGAAATAAAGAGAAACTAAAAGGAAGCAAATTAGTAATAAGCAAGATTTAAAATTAAACAAAAAAATCAAGAAGGATGTACACTAAAGAATAAGAAGATATCTTTCACGCTTCAAAATTTATGTGGATCCTCTGTTTATATGACAGAAACTATAAACAAAGTTTGCTTGCTGATTATTTATTCTTGAAGCAAAAAATTTATGTCTTAGTGACTCACAATATAATTAAAATCATTGAACAATTAACATCTTCTTTAAAGAAGAAATTTAAGTTGTAATTGTCACATGCATATAACTTAGAAAAGGCTTACTTTTAACAAACAGAACCATAAAAATGTTATGGTAGTAACATTTTTATTCCACTGTTTTCTATACAGTCTGAAATGCTAGATGTAGTTCATCTGTTTAAATATTGGTAAAGCCAGGGAAACTTCAGAATAATGCCTGAATGAGGCAAGGGAAGGAGGCCATAGCCTAAGAACCTTCCCCAGAGAGCAGAGGTGTGACCTCATTACAATATGGATCTGTGGCTCTTCAATAGTGAAACTTTTCTTTTGTGATTACGTTCTGCTATCTACACAGTACTAATAAGTCCTACTTTGCCTAAGTCATGTTTAGAATGTGCCAAGGGATTCTTTTCTTTCTTTAAAAAATCCAAACCAAAACAGCTTTTTCAAAAACCTAGTATCTACTGTGGTGTTTGAGAAACAAAAAATCTTTAACAAAATCGACAAAATCAAATTCACTACTTGCTTGAGTGGCTGTTTTCCAAAGTGAAGATTCAGACATCACTTATTTATCCAGCATCTTCCTGCCTCTCACTTGACCCTTGTGAGTCTCTAACACAATGCATGTAACAAAGTGTGTAATATCATGATTAGTAGACATACCTTTCTCTGGTCCTATGCAAGGTGATTTTTTTACTCCTCTGTTGGTATCTATATTAAAATGCTGGATAAAACAACCATTTACTTTTTTCTCTTATTCTTGCTTTATAGCATGCACAACTTCTAGGATTATGTAAAGCAGAGGTTACATTTAAAGAACCAAAACTATCTACTTTAGAAAGTTTTGAATATAAGTAAATAATTGAGGAAAAGATTTGGTTAAACAACTCATCATACAGTTAAAACAAAACACAACACAACAAAACAACAACAAAAACCCAAACCCAAACAACAGCAACAACAACAACAAAAAAACCAAGGTAGTACAGAGAACCAAAAGATACCTAATTCAGAATATTGATATGACTGAACACTAGCAAACACACATCTTGGGGCCAGGGAGATGGCTTATCAGTTATGGACATTTCCCTCAAACGTCATTATCTGAGTTCAATTCCTGAGACACACACACACTTAGAAGCAAAGAATAGACCCCCTACAACTTGTTCTCTAGTCTTCATGTGTGCATTATATCACTTATACTTAGGTTCCCAAGCCTCTAAATCCTCACACATGTAAATAAAAATAGTTTAAAATAATGAAAACTATTGATGGAGGTCACTGGCAATTGATAAAGGAAGATATTATTTATTAAGGTATTAAGAGAAGAAGCTCACTGTTATAAAGATTAAACAGTTGTGCTGTTCCTGGAACGCTGGACTGGACCACGAGGTTTCACTCAGCAGGTCAGGTCCTTCCTTCAAGAGCACAAGAGAGAACAATAAGAAGGGGCTTTTGTGTACATGCAGCTGGTCTTAAATTGGCCTTCTAGCTATACTCCAAATACTGGGGTTCAAAATCATAGTTGATTTACAGTTCTACATGGGTCAAAAAGACTATGTCTCTAGGTCAAGATGATGATACTTGCTCTCCACTTAAGCAAACATTAATCTCACTTGCCCCTCATCCAGGATTCTGTCAACCAAGAGAATAACTGGTGCAAAGAAATGACAGAAGAATGTGTCATAGTTTCAAGCCATCCAGAAAGCATGGAAAACACAAACTAATAAGTTAGACTTCTCCAGGCCTGCTACTTTCATTCTTGTTTATAAATAACACTTCACACCTAGCAAATGCTTGATAAATATTTGTTGAGATGAATTAAATTTATTCAAGGATAAATTTAGTATAGCACATTTCCCCAAGGTTTCATGCATTAATATCAGTTCATGAGTTTCACAAGTTCTGAGGCACTACCTACATAATAGCAATATCTTTTGTTTTTCATGGAAACTGTCATTTCTCAGAGACTGTGAGGCATGTGGTCTTTTTTGCATTTAAAGCACAATGAGTTAATTATTGTTGTTTTGAGGGTCAACTTCTGCCTCTGAAATTGGCTTCTGCCATTTAAATCTGTGCTTGTATGGATGGTAGTATCTTTCTTCATTGACCTACATCTTTACACAAAGCCAAATATCAGGGATGGATGTTGGGGAATGTATCCAGCGATTATTCTGTTCCTGGATGTGAAGCAAAGTTACTAGGTGATTTGAAGTATGCAGTAGTTTGAATGAGAATGGTCCTCACAGGCTTGTATATTTTATTACTTTTTACTCTGTTGGTAGATCTATTTGAGAAGGATTAGGAAGTATGATTTGTGCTGAAGGAGGTATGCCACTGAAGGCAGGGTTTGAGGTTTAAAAAATCCCACCACATTCTGTGTTCTATCTACTTCTGCTCCACCCTCTACTGTTGTAGAAGGTTTCCCAGCTCGTTTGGGCCAGAGGTTTGGACCTCGCCCGCGGGGGCTTTTTCCCCCACAAAGAAATGAATCAGACGCTTATATTAATTTCATACTGTTTGGCTCATGTCTCAAGCACATTACTAGCTAGTTCTTTCATCTTAATTCAACCCATTTCTAGTAATCTACCTGCCATGTGGCTCAGCCCATGGCTCACCTGGATTCCTTACATGTCTCTTCTTTGGGGGTCAGATGGAGACTGGCTAACTCCACTCTCCTTCTACCTACCCATCCTCTGATCCTACACCCACTTTTACAGTGTTCCACATAGACAAAAACAGCTTCTTTATTTATAGCATACAGAGAACATTCTATCACACTCTACTTTCTTTTAAGGATGGATCTCAGCTACTAAACCAGCACAATGCCTGCTTGCCCTCTGCTATGCTCCTTGCCATGGATTTTAGCTGTCTGAAACTATGAGCCCTAAATTAAGTGTTTTCATTAATAAGTTGCCTTTGGTGACTCTAGTTCTCCTCACCAGCAATGTCCTAGTTACTCTTTTGGCTTTCCAACCTATGACATTGCAACCAAAGAGTGTGATTTCTTTTCTTCTATGATCTATATTTATATTCAGTTTATGTTTATAACATCTTGGCTAATAATGGGGCAGAAAGAGATTGTGCAAGACAGCCTGACACAGGGAGAATTCTGACAAAGAAGGGCAGATTCAGGGCAATTGTGAGAGATTTTATCCAGCCATCAAACAAGCAGGATGTATAAAAAATGGGATAAAAAGTTATAAGCCACATAACAAGCATAGATAGAAATATGGGTTAATTATATTGTAAGAGTTAGCTAGTAACAAGCCTGAGCTATCAGCAAGTTATTTATAATTCACTTTCAGCCTCTGAGTCAGTTATTTGGGACTAGGTAGTCAGGACAGAGAATGTCCTTTTACTTGTAATGCCCAGTGTGGAGGCAAAATTTACACATAAAACCTGACAAAGCTTAAAAATTACAATAAAGGGTTCTAGATACATAAGAATGGAGTCAAGTATGGCTTCTTTGTAGCTGCCTGCTGTGGCAGTATGTTTTGGTACATTGTAAATATTTGTCTCTCCTACTGGTTTAATAAAAAGCTGATTGGCCAGAGGCAGACAGAAAGTGTGGGCAGGGCTACCAGACTAAAAAAAAAAAAAAAAAAAACTCTAGGAACAGGAAGAACAGAGTAGAGATACCAGACAGACCACAGAAAGATGCAGATGAAAGAAGTTGAAATGCTGCTGAGAAAAGGTACCGAGCTGCATGACTGAACAAAATAAGAATCATAGGTTAGTTTAAGAGCAAAAGCTAGCTCTCAATATGCCAGAACCATATAGGCTGATGAGCATAAAATTGATGCAAGGGTCTGTGTGTTTCTGTGGGACAATGGGTCAGAACCTTAGGGCTGGGCTGGAAAGGCTGAGTCAGAAACTTAACACTACAGCTGCCTTTTCTCCACTGGGCTCTGTTTTCTGGTGGTGAGCAGAGGCATGAGTCCTTTAAGAGATGGCTTCCTGTCTTGGTGCTATTGGAAAAAAACAGGTGGATCTTTTAAGAAGTCCTACTACTAAACACTTATGGTGTTTATGAGCAGCCAGTGGCACACTGCTTGGTGGTAACATGGGCCTAGAAGCTTTTCAGAGTTGGGGCAGTATATATGTCACTCAGAGATGGTGATAAACATACATCCACCATGATACTAGGCTCTCAGTGAAAGAAGAGGGAAGAGACAGCAGAAATATGCCATGATCTAAGTTATAGAACAATTTTTTTGTCATATAGACAAAAAGATTACACAATAAGGACAGATTGGAACAAAAAGAACCTTTATATGGGTCATAGTGTGTTTAAAAATATATGTAAGCTTGGTAGTAAAAAGAAAAAGGGTATAAAAGAAGTCCTTTAAAGGAAAAATAGAGTAATGAAAATATAATAAGCCAAATAATATTAAAAAATATATGGAGAGTCTGTATTATGTATGTTATTGTGTTGTTTTTTAAACTTTTGGCTAAAGGACCTCAAATTATTTAAACTACTAGAGTAAACCAATTTATATATTTTAAAATTATTTTGACTTCAAAATTTAAGTAAAAAGATATATTATATTGGGGGAGAGATTATGCTTTTGTTTCTACAGGATATGAGAGGTTGTAAATTCATTCCAGGCTAAGAAAAATCGGGATTGATCAAGTAAAACCCCTGGAAAATATCTCTGATGAGAATGGATGGCTCAGATGATTCAACATTTCAGAGTACCTCTGTAGCAATTTCTTCTGATTTCTGTATCTATAACAGTTCCTGTCTGCTGGTTGTGATGATCCAGCCTTATAAACTACTCTGAGACATGAATTAATGATTATTTTAAATTTCCTTAGGGTCTCTCAAAGAGTATTAGCATCCTCAATCATCAGGAAGTAATCTAGAGAGCTACACTCAAATTCCCAAAATATTTGTTATTAATGTCATCTTTTATGAATGTTGGTTAGACATTGTTATTGGTAATGGTTAGAATGTAACCTGAACAAAGAGGGTTAGTTTCAGAGATTTTTTTTTTCTAGAAAGAAAAACTGAGGGATAATAAAATAAGATAAAAAGATAATTGTTAATTCTACTTTAATCTAAAAACCAGCTATTTATGTCAGGATAATTTATATTGGTATAAATTTTAGTTTGTTGATAAATAATTTGAAGATTTTTGTTATTCTAATATGTTTCTGCTCTTATTTAGAATGATATGCTTGTATATCTCTCATTTAAAAATATAATATATAATTAACAAATACAGATTAATAGTCATTTATAATAGTAAACTTATATAGTCATGTTAGTTAGATTTTTAAGGTCATGCAGAGATATATTTTTACATAGGTAGGGAATCTTCAAATACTTCAAAGTCCTATAGAATGTGGAATTCAAACTGTTTTAAGAACTTAGACTTTTCTTGACAGTGAGACATATCTGCTCATGGCAGCACCAGCTACTTCAAAGAGGATAATGAGCATAGACAAAACACCATACAGATTTTGTATTCTTTATGGCAAAACCTAGCCATATGGGCAAAGAAAACTGCCTTGTCTCAATTGCTGACAGTTATTGTCCCTGCATAAGCAAACAACAACAACAAAATAGATTACTGCTAAACTTTGCCAAGACAATGGAGAACAACCCTTCAAAATTTCCTGCTTCACAATAAAGTTTGTCAAATATGCTAAACCTATAGGCCAGAGATGGATGTCCCACATTGCAGAGTAACTTCGGGTGACTGTCCGAGCAACCTGATGTTTCTGTTACTAGGTAACATTTCATCCTTCTCTGAACTTTGATGAAGTTAAAGACTAAATAGCTATAATTATAGTTTTCCTTAGTTATAATAGAAAGTAAATTAAGTACAAAAGTTTAGACTCACAAAAATAAGATAAATAATAAAACATTTTCTCTAATTTTGTCAAATACAAATAGACTGGATATTGCAACTGTAATTCTTTCTTCATAACTTTTTGATTCAAATGATTTTGCTTTGTTAAGGTAGAAATCTTTCTATTTAATTAGACAAAAGGGAGAGAAATGCTGTGGATTATGCTCATTCTTAATAGTAAAGCTGATTGGCCAATAACATGGCAGGAAATATTTGGCAAAACAGTCTGAGGCAGGAAAAATGCTAAGAGAGAAGGGCAGAGTCAGGGCAGTCACAAGCAACACCAGCCAGCCTCTGAACAAGCAGAACATGTAAAAAATGAGGTAACAAGCCATGATCTACATGGGAAAGTAAGGATAGAAATAATTTTAATTTAAGTGTAAGAGTTAATTAGCAACAAGCCTGAGCTATTGGCTGGACATTTATTCAACCTCTGAATCATTTATATGAGACCAAGAGAATGGGACAAAAAATGTCCATTTACATTTCACTCTGTATTTTAAGGATGCAAAGAAGAGTTGAGAATGTGAATCCATTATCTTCGCTTGCCATAGTGACAGTGACAAAGGTGAGGTTGCTGATGGTGATTATAATGCAAAGTTTTCACATTCATTTTTCTTCATTATCTACAATTGTTGTGAAATTATTTGTCTTAAAAGCCTAATAAATTTATTAGGCCTTATAAGATTTTTTTCCATGAGCAACAAAAAATATTTTGAAAATGAAAATTCTAAGAGATGGGACATGGACATATGACCCAAGATTTCCATGTCTCAGTGAAAAAAGGGCAGAGATTTGCCATTAAGATTTACTTCCCCTAAAACTGACAAGATTCATCTAGCTCAGGAGACTTACTTGGTGCAGGGAGCTTAAAAAACTACAAGAATCACAAGGCTACTCTCTAGTGTTATGAATGTATTAATCACATGTTGTGCTTGTGTGTGATTGTGTAAAGATTCTTTTGTGTTAGCACTGACTTCACATTATATAGAGAGCTGCAGGGTTGCAGTTTCTGAGTCAATACTTGTGCTGGAGTAGACTTTTTGGTATTGCAATGGCCTTAAATCATCCATGCTCCTATAAGTGAACACTTGGTTTATAAAGCTTGATCTGGGATAAATCACTCTTTAGCTAGTGTGGATAGTCTTTTTTAGATGAACAGATGTTTTGGTTTCCCTAGTAAAAATCATAAAATATATGGTTTTAAAGTTGATTACTAAGAAAGAAAGTGTTTGTGGGCTTAAATGTTTAGTGAGTTCAGAAGAACCTATCTGCTTGCTTTAAAGAAAATAAAAGATACAGACTTAGTGTTCTGTGCTGAGATAACAGTAGTGGGGGCTTCTGCTTTTTGGGTAGGAAAAACATTCAAGGAAGAGATTCCCTACTAATTAATTATTTGGCAGGATTATGACTGATATTTATGTATCCTCTTTATTTCTTGTGATTATTACTTGCATAGTAATTTTCACCTTTATAAATGTATTGAAATGATTACTTTTGGCAGTTCTTTTGTTCATGAAAGAAATGTGGCTCCTTGTCTTTCCTTACATTGCTAAAAATAAGATGATGAAAATAAAGATGAGAATAACTTATCAGATCAATAGAAAATATTGCCATTTGGATAAGAATTTGCCCAATATGCAAAAATTTTTCTTGGCATTACAAACTTTTTATCTTTTCATAATATACTGCATAAATGATAAAATTTATTTATTGCTTTAAAGTTGGGGAAAGAAAGTTATTCCATCAGTAGCATAGAAGTTTATTCTAAGAATTTTATTACCTGAGGGTTATTCCACAGGCTGTAAAATCCTCAATAAAATTGTAAATATCATCGAATTGTCTCACTCTGAGCTGAATATCAATAAAACTCACATTCATTGAGAAGTGTTAGCTAGCCAAAATGGGAATCACTGCTGATTTACATTTTCATAGTTGAATGTCCCTTATTAAACATCATTCCTTGTGTACACTCCATTTTATCTACCTTCTCATTTTTAACCTACATATTCTCAGGAATCTTCTTCAGATTATCATCTTCTCCTCTGCTTTAATACAGTAATGAAACTTGAAATTATCTCTGAACTCAATCTCAAACCACTGATATTCCACCTTAGTTATTCTACTGTGTTTTTAATTTCAGATGATAAAATAAAGTAAAAAAAACATTCTGGTACAATTTAAATTTTTTCTGTTATTAGTTTTCTTTTTTGAGATTATATGTAACTACATCATTTCTCCATTTACTTTTTCCAAAGCTTCCTTATATCTCTCCTTAATTTATTAATACATATATATGTATATATATCTAAATTCTCATATATATGTACAGATATGTGTGTATATATATATAGCAAATACATATACATGTAACAACAACTAAGGAAAAAGAGATCATGAATTTGTACATATATATGTATATTCATATATATGTATATATATACAAATACTCTCAAATGTACACATGTAATCTGCTCAGTCTGTATAGTATCACTTATATGTATAATATCAGGAATGACAATTTAGTATTAGATAACCAATTGATACTCTCTTATATAGTGAAGGCTGTTTCTCCAATGTTGAGTATTTCTTAGTTGCCTTTAGTGCTTTGTTTGGGGTTGAGGCTGGGGCTTTCCCCTGTCCACTTCAGCTTGTATATTAATTTTCTTCTTGTTCAGATCATTTTTGAGCAGTCTTGTTTGTGGTACTTTATGTGGGTCTCTCCTGAGTTTATTAAAAAATGTAATATTACAGCAAACTATTTTTCATCTAGCTCTTACAAGCTCTCTGCCCCCTTTTTGACAATGATTATGCAAGGCCTAGGTATGGTAGTTGTATTATCAATGTATTCATTGAAACTGGACTTCAGAACTTTGGGTTTTGATTATGGTTTTCTGTAACTGTCTCTACTGCAAGGAGAAGTTTCCTTGATGAGTGTTGAAGTCTATCTGTCATTTCTTAATCTCAGTATCTTCAAAGACATGCTTTTCTTTTGAGAATTTAATTTCTGTTAAATACCTATCATTAAATTTCTGATTGTTATGAGGAGTATAAACCATTAATTTGTAAACATCTTTTTTATTTTCTACATTTATTCACTATGGATTCTGTCTATAAGATAGCACCATTTTATTTCTATAATTCCACCATAGACTTCTAATGTAGTCATTTTATTCTCAAGTTATTTGAAAATTTATCATGTTTATTTCTCTCACCTTGATTCATCAACAGTCCCTTACCTTATTCAATTTTTTAATATTCAGTCTTTTTACTACCCTAAACCTTATTGTTTTAGAATGTACATTTAATGCCATCAATTCCAGTAATTTTTTATACAGTTTTGAGTCATGTGAATTTTCTTATGCATTTTATTCTTTGATTGTTAAGTAAATGGCCATTTTAAAACATTGGACATCTCCAATGCCAGATATGGTATTCTACTGCAAGCTGTAGCTAAAGAAGAAGAGCACTAATGCTTTCTAAAATTACTCAACAGCTCTACACAGACACCAGAAATCCATAATTTGTTTTCTTCAAAATATATATACTTCCCCTTGTTTGAATAAGTGAAGTTCATCTTAGCATTCTATTGCTAACTGAGGATGAAATTCAGGTAACTGTGATATTCTTCTGCTGTGATTATTTAGAATCATTTTCCCCTGAAATGGTGAAGAACACTAATGTTTGTTATTAGGATAGAATAACTGCAAGGATTGTGGAGGTTGTTTTCATCAGAGTTAGGATATTGTACAAAGTCTACTACCAGTGACAGGCTTAGTATAAGTGGCTTTGACAAGATAGATGTTACACAAATTTTGAATGAATTATTTTGATTGCCACTGCTTTGATAAATGATAAATTTTCTGTAGAATAGAGTGAGTGGTTCTAGGTTGTCCTCAGATTCAGTAAACACTCAATTAGCAGAAAACAAAATCAGGGATATATAATTTATGTACTTAATGATTTTGCTAGGAATCCTTCACATTTGTTGGCTATCAGTCCCTTAATTACCCAGTCTTAACCAACATGTACTGTGTCTCCCATTGTAGCTGGAGATGAATATATGCTACTTCTTTGATGTCTGGTGCAAATATCAACACTTCATTTAAGATGACCTCATTTTTTAAGCTACATGTTTTAAAATACATATTTCCTCAGTACATATCTTCTGCTGCTTCTGTTTAATAAACTGCTATAGAATTATTCACAAAACTGGCACAATGAGTGGCAAACATTTAAGGAAACAGACCATGAATGTAATATATTTCCTTTACTACAGATTCCATTGTTTCAGGGTTCTTAAGGACAATGTTTAGCCTATTTTTATATTCAGAATAATTTTAATCTTCTTGTGAAGAGGAACTTCTTCATGATTCATTAGTGATGATGGAAATTATAAGCTAATTATTGTTTTGGTCATTGTTGTTTTGAGACACTCTCAAATATAACTGGGTAGTTTGGACTCAAGTTCTGGCCATCCTACCTTATCATGTCTGAGGTCCATGTCATTATGCTTGCTTGATTTATTTTGTTGTGATAAAAGCATGTAACAGAAGAATTTAATTTCCCTTTTTTAGCAAGGAAATGTTAAATCTGGGAGGTTACATAGCAGAAGAGCTAAATAATTGAAAATAAAATTATATGATGAGGTGAAAAATTATTACTCTGAGAGTATTATAATTCATTGACTATGACAGAAAATATAGTTCTATACCCTTGTCCTATAAAGAGCTTTGCTGAATGTCATATATAACTGGAGGTTAGGAGAGTTATGTGAGACAACAAGAATCAATGGATGGTCTTACTACATTCAAATCATTACTGAGAGTAAATAGCCAATTTACTATTCATGGTCTATGCTTTTTGAAAATCATGATACATGTGTGTTTTAAAAAAGCTACACTTTGGCAGATTATATAGGCCATTTACTGAGGACTGCTATAAGAGACTCAGTGCAATTATGCCTCAAGTTGTCCTTATATACATATCAACACATGGATTTTAACATATATGAGTTTCAATATATGTATATGTGCATAGAAATAAATACACATGCATTTATTCATCCATTTGTCTTGTGAAATTGCTATTGAGAAAATTCCCTTGTAATTAATTATAAAAAAACCCATTACCTTAATGGTTGCATAATAGTCTGGTGATAGATGTACTCTAATTCATCTATCCCTTTCCTTGTTAGAAAACATTGATTTTTTTCTGTTTTCATTATCATAAATTCTTTTTTAATGAAGTAACTTCTAGATAAAATTAATATTATATACACCATACTGCACAGTCTTTCAAAGTTCCCTATTTACTATCTACTATATATTATTCATAGGAATAAAACCATTCTTTGTTTAGCTTCATAGGTTAAACATCTCTAAAGTCTAACAATTAAAAGATCATTACATTTTTCTCTGCTTATAAAAGTATATCATGTAATTACTTAACAATAAAGCCACTAGCTATGTTTAAGCTGTTGGTCCTTTTCTTATTTCTCCATCTTTCTCTTCTTGCTGCTTTATTATTTGTTTTACTTTGCATTAAAATATTAAAATTGAAGTATAATTACCTTACTTCCCTTCTTCTCTATACTTTCTTCACATTTTCCTTGCCCCCTTTCCTACCCTCTTGCCTCCTCTGCCTCTCTCCCTTTTAAAGTGATGTCTTCCTTTTAAATTATTACATGTATATAAATTTTTAAATTTAATTTGTTTCCCATACCCACCAATGCTTCTCTTCTCCCTTCTCTCAGCCCCTCCTTCAGCCTCTCCCCACTCCCAACCACCCATCCATTCCCCAGAAAGGGCAAAGAATCCCAAGGTGATTCAATTCAGCCTGGCATATCTAGTTGAGGTAGGACCAAGTCCCTCCCCCAAGTATCAAGGCTGTAAAAGGTGTTTCTGTATAGAGAATAAGCTCCAAAACGCCAGTCATGCTCCAGGAATGAACTCTGGCCCGAGTGTAAGAGGCTCCATAAACTACCCACGCTGTTCGATCTACATTAAGAGGGTTTAGATCCATTTCATTGAGGATCTTTAGCTGTAATTTTGGAGTCTGTGAGTTCCTAATAACACTGAATGTTATTTAATTCTTACTATTGGTGAATGACCCGTGAATCAGAAAATATACTATAGTATAAAAATCTGCTGATGATGCTTACAAAAAAAAATCTATTAACCTCATTAGGATAGTTAACAATCTTCACTGGTAATTTGCAATAATTGTCCCAAGTTCTATTTAGGAAGTACATCTTTCTAACATGTATTCATATATACAATATGATATAAATACATTATTTAAATTAATCTTCAAGATTTCCTAAGAAAATTATAACCATGGGGAGGGATCTATGGAAGGTGAAAAGAGAACATGAGAAAAATGAGGTGGTAGAACAAGGAGGGAGCAGCAAAGAGGGAGAGCAAAAACGTTGATATTCTTATAGAGAGAGCCATTGTGGGCTTAGAGCGAAACCTGACACCAGGGAAAACCCAAAAAATCCACAAGATGAGTGCAGCTAGGACTCCAACCAATAGTGGAGAGTTGCCTAAATTGGCCTTTCCCTATTACCATAACTGCCATTATAGAATTTTCATCCAGCACCTGATGGAGGCAGATGCTGAGAGATCCATAGCTAAACACCAGGCTGAGCTACTGGTCCAGCTGAGGAGGAGAGATTTCATGAGTGGAGGGATCAGGATCATGATGGGGAAACCCATGTATTAGGCAGTCCCATGCTGTTGGGAGTTCACAGACTCTGAAGTAACAGCTGACAAGTCTTCATGGAACGGATCTGAACCCTCTGAATGTAGAGGATAGTTGAAAGAAAGACTTGGGCAGTTTCTCAAGTCTTTTATAATTGGGCCAGAATCTAGCCTGGGCACGTGAACTCTGAAAACTGCCTAGAGCCTTTCTCATCCTTGATACTTTGGAGAGAGATTCATTTCTACCTTAATTGGTTATGCCAGACTAAATTAACTTACCTTGGGAGTCCTTGTCTTCTCTGGCAGTAAAGGGGGTGGAGGGGGGAGAAGGAGCAGTAGTGGGTATGGGAATATTTTTTTAAATAAAAATCTATTGCAAAAATAAAATAAAATAATCTTCAAATCTAAAAGATTATTATACCTTCTTGCACAAATAGGTGATGTGACTTTCTTGGATTTGCTCATGTGACTATCATGCTATCCAAACACTGCAAGCAAAATGCATTTTCCTAGACCGTTTTTCCCTCTTAATATCTAATTCCAAATCTAGGGTAGAACTTAGGAGTAAATTTTGGCAATACCTTGTGAGAAGATGGTTTGCAATATGGACCTGAAGTACAGTTGGCAGTTCTCTTGGTAGAGCTGTGTGGTTCCTTAACTGGATGCCAGTGCTTCATGCTGTTAAATATGTTTTCATCACCCACCATGCTCTGTCCAGCCCTCCTCACCCAAAGAAGATTGTAGAGTGTAAGGCCATCACAAAACCAACTCATATCAAAAGGAGTATGTGATGGTTTATTTTGAAGCCAAATATGAGTGACCATGGCAAGGAAATTCACCTTCAGGTTACCTAAACTACACTTTTCAGTAATGGTTTTAAAGCTTTTTAGAAACAGAATACATATAATTTAAAGATCATGTCATTATTTAAAATACTGGTAGAAACATCAGGTGTCCAAGTTCCAGGAAAACAGGAGAATCTCAGCTATGAGGCTGTGCTATCATCTGAATATGTGTAGAAGCCAAAGAGTTTGCTTGCTTCCTTACCTACCTTATTTGTTGGTCCTTCTGACTTCATCATGCATCTCTCTTCCTCCATCTCTGCTCTGTTGATGATGAACATTTGTACCCTGGAAGCAGCGATCTCTTGATTCTTGATTGAGAATAGCCATACAGCTCTTTTGGAAGTCCCCTCCCATTATTTTTCTCTCCTATGATAAAAGAATACAGCACATTTTTTTTTTAAATGTTGGGCAAATTTCTCCTCTAAGATGGCAGAAATTCTAAGTCCACAATCCTAAATTACAGATCCCTAACTGTTGGGATTGCAAGCTTTGACTAAGCATGTGACCTTAGTCCTTACAAATCACTAAGTTTTTTAACCTTTCAGATATTCAATTTAATTGTATTTGAAAGAGGATCAACCAGCTGTATTTCACACACAATTTGCAAAAGAAGTTTAATTTTGTAGCATTAAGCAATTGAGGATATGTGAGCAGGGAAAAAGGAAGCAAAGCCTGTAACTGAGGCGAGAGCTCTGCTTTCTGGACACGCCATGTACACAGGGACAGCCACTGCTGCTTACTATCAATATGCAATCAGTTTGATGGATTTCAAGTTTATTAGTCAAAGATAATTGTTACATTTGTAAGTAAAAAGTGCATTAAAATTGTCATTAACCTTGTCAAATTGCTAAATTTGAAAAATGCTACTATAATTTTCATTTTAAAAAATCAGGTTATTTTGCAGGCTCCTTCTCTCATTCTATCTCTTCCAAGCGGGTAGCTGAACTGCTAATTACCTTTTAAATTCTGCATCTTTGTTTCATAGCACATCCTCATTTGCATTTCTAAAATCAGATGTTCCTTTTACATACCACAGTATCCTAATTAAAATATTAAAAGGCATGTTTTGAATGAAGAGAATTTACATGGCCATAGGAAATGCTTAGAGTGCTGCCTGGTGCTCCTTTATGTTTCAATGATACTTTTTCCTTAAGTTATTTCTAACTGTTCAGTTACCCTCTCTGATTTTTAGGGTAGATAAAAAAAGATATAGGAAGAGCAGGAAACAAGTATATAAAAATGATGGATTTACAATGACACTTAGTGGTATTTATTTATTATTATTTGTTGTAGACAAATTCTTGCTGTGCTCACCTTGACCTCCGAGTGGTCTTGCCTCCACTTCTTAAGTGCTGGAATTATAAGTAGGTACCACCACACCAGAGTTGCTATACTGGCTCAAATTGATTCTCACAGTGTGCTTAGTTTCCTATTTAATTCGAGAGTCACATAAAGAGCAGGGTTGGACACATTTTTGGCTCAGAGCACATTGTTCTTTGGAATCTCCATAAATCTCTTTCCTTGTTATATTTTATTATGCTTTCTTTTCTTGGTCTTTATATTGCCCCCATTAAAGCTTTCTTACATATTTCCCAAACCACTTCTAATGTTCATAAATGTCTTCCAGATCTGAATGGCCATGAGTATCTTAACCTAGTTACAGGGTGACTAAATCCAGTTTCTGATGTCTTTATAACTCTAAGTTTGAGGTCTGAGTATTATTGCTGAATATACTACCAGCATGTGGTTTACATTAGCATTCAATTAATTTCACTCATTGCTACTTTAGAAATGTTTCTTCAACTTACTGTGCCTATGTACAACACTGTAATAAACAAACACACACAACCGTGTGGAAATGTTAGCTTACAAGTTTCATCAGACTCAGTTCCACAATGCTCATGGCTCACAGGCCAATACTCTGAAAACCTACTAAGAAGGAATTTTATACTTTTCATAGGCTATGCTTGAAGCTATGGCTACCATCCTCAAAATTCTTGCTTCAGTTCCTCAGAATGGGTGTGTATGGTGAAGGAGAGGGGAACATGGCAAACAAGGATATCTGCTCACCAAGTTCTCATTCTTCCCCCTTCTTTTACAAGCTAGATTATTATTACAATGAATTGTAACTTCCTGAATATTGTCACCATAGTTCTTTAGAAAAACTAAATACCAGTCTGCAAAGTATTTGCTTTAGGTTAGTTGAAACTCTGGTTCAAAAGAAAAGGAGGGCTGTTCCACCATCTCGCATTTGCTGAAAGTCATCATGTGTTATGGGTTCTGCAAATCCAAAGAACAATCGTTTAGCAGGTAAACCTTTAATAACTGAAGTGTGATTTCTTTTTGAATTTCAGAATGCTGGGGAAAGGAGGGGTCCTAATACTTGAAAAATGCTTAGGAAGGGGAAGTAAACTTCTGGATCAGAAAGATAGGAGACATCAAAGTAAGCTTGTTAAACTTCAGTCTCAAAGGACTGGCCACAGCTACAGTGGTTCATGAAGCTCACATCTGTAATTAATACAAGTTTCCAGAATGGCTGAAACAGTTTTTTATGGTGGGGTTATCTCCCATTTCCTTCAGAAATGCATTTTGCTAATCCTCTTTTTGATATTGTTATTTTAAAGAAAATAAGTGGTATCAATTTGCATTTGTGTTCTAAAGTAGTCACATTGGAATTTGTACAGTTGGAATTTGGATAAACATTCACACACTACACAGCTTATGAAGGTTTCTTAACATTTGACCTCTTGAGCTATTCCTAACACTAACAAAAAAATCATATGCAAGGTCAATAGACAATAGATAGGTGAAAGATAGAAAGATAAACACTTAGAAATGTGTCTGACTATATAATTTAAATGCTATTACTGTAAGTATCAATATTATTACTCTTTCTTAAAATGTACTTAAAGGTGAATTTTCTGGTTCTTATTGTTCCTTATGCACAGAAATAGTACCTTTGCATGGTGGAGTACACTAGAGATGTTGACTTTTACTGTATTCTTATAAAACATTGGACTTAATCATGATGTATCATTTCATTCTTCATATGTCAAGGTATTCAGTTTCTCTGATGTGTTTCTCTATTACAGGCATATAAATCTAGAAATATCACCTACCAACGGCAATATAGCAAAAAGAAAATCATAAATCAAAACTTCTTTCCTACTCCTTCATGCTAACCTGCCCTTCTGTGCCTGAGGGTACTTGGTCATAGTGCTCTGGCAGAGATTTTCCATAGGTTTTCCTCTATTGTTGCATTTTTCTTGTTTAATTTTATAGTATTTCAAGTACTTATTTATGGGAAGGAATAAGTAGCCTAAGCTGCTCTGAGCTCTCTTTTAATCAACTTATCTAATTTATAGGCAACTCTACTCTATGAATGATTATCACTTCGTTCTTGGGATACAAGAATTAACATGTAGGAAACATTTTTATTGAACTGGAAAGTAAATCTCACTTTAATATAAATTAAAATTTGAGACTTTTGTAATTGAAATTATATTACTAATGTATGGATCTTGATAAATTAATAGAAATATTTAAGTAACCAATAAGTTTACTGTAAGAGATTACAATGCATTGTGGATTCTAAAAATCTTGTAAGTTATCAGTTTCTAGTAAACTAGATGTTCTCATTTAATTTCCTGTAGCTCCAAATAAGAGCTAATTAGTAAATTCATTATGGAATGCAATGCAGAAGTTTTATATGCAGAAGTTTCATTCATAGGAATCTTACTACTACATGGATGAAATAAATGAAATCATTACTCTGAATAAGTACATGTACTCTCATGTCCATTGAAGAGAGTAAACTTAGCTCAAGAAATGTCATTTTGTATTCTAGTAGCCATAGAGATAATATAGAATTCAGTTCCACATTTCTGGCTGGGGCTTGCCCAGTTCTGGGAGAGAATGGGCTGGACATATGGATGATCCAGGTGGGGTCCAGGACTAAAAGGAGTCTTCCATTTAGTTTAGCATAGTTCTCCTATGCTAAACTAAAGCAGACTCTGAGAAAGAGTCTCTCACCCAGTTCCCAGAGACCATAGCTAGATACTGCTGTTTACAGAGGGGCAGCATGACCTAAGTTCCAACTGCAGAATCCATAGCACCCTGGTCCTGCTATCTGACCACCAGCACCAAATGCTTTAGTCAAAATACACCACCATCATTCCTGGGACAGCTGCACATTCTAGGGTTGATGGTGGGCTCCCCCCATCTATAGGAGACATTCCAGGGCACAGAACCAGGACAGCTTGACCATACCCCAAGGATGAGCTATGAGCCCCTGCACAAAACTAGCCCAAACATGACAGGAAGAAATAATAATAATAAAAATGATTTTCACCTTGGTACTAACCAATCAAAAACCTGACCTGTTGTTACCAGGCACCCTCACCCTAGTCTGGAAAGCCCTTAGCATGAGCCAATTAGCTAATGACTAGTACCATTATCTTCACCTGAACCCAATTCAGAGCCTCGCCTCCCCCCCTCCGGGGCCCTAATCAACCCTCCTGCATGATTTCAGTGTAACGGACATCTGGAGTGGTTCACGAGCTAGCTAGTCTCTATCAATAAACCTTGCTTTTGCATTCTGCTACCTCCTTGTCTCCAGTAGTCTCTCCAGAGTCATGACTTTGGGCATAATATCCATAACAGTCCAAAGATAAAATTTAAGAAAGTGTAGAGATCAGTCTTTGTTTGCATTTTGCTTGTGGAAAGACGAATCATTTGCTGCCAGGATACCATTTAGAGATTTGTTGGGTAGTTAGGATATCCACGGCAGGGTGGGGGAAGGGAGAAGGAGAAAGAGAGGAGAGAGAGAGAGAGAGAGAGAGAGAGAGAGAGAGAGAGAGAGAGAGAAAGGAAGGGAGTAGAGAAAAAGAGAATCATTGCCACATGTTGTCTCCCTTTAAAGGAAGGGTGAGCATGTGAGCATGTAGACACGCCCAAGGGCACCCTGTGAGCACACTCTGTAGGTGGGGGGCGTGGCTGTAGTGTGGAGATGCTGGAGATGCACGACCACACCCAGAGGGCAAACTAAGAGTGATGATCTGGAACAAACTAACAGCCTTCATTGCCAACTTGACTTTTCAGCACATCTTTAGATAGGTCTTATAGTGTAATACCAGAAATGTGTAACCATTCACTCAAAATGAGAGTATCATGTTATTGCTTGGAGTCTTAGACTAAATGAAAAGAAAAACGTAAACCAAGTACCATCTTTATTTGCTTCATTACTATGGACAGTGAACATCTGCCTTATGATTCTGTTGTTATGCCACCACTACGATGTTAGCCCATGGAACACAAAATAAATCCTACTTTTCTCTCTTCCCATATCCTGCTTTTTCCCCCATTTACTTTGTCCCAGATATGACAAAAACAACTAGTACTCTATTCATCATAAACTGATGCATAAAGACAATGTGATAATGTGATTCATATACAGAATAGAATACTATTTACCTATTAAAATAATGAAGTTCTTCTATTTACTATCACATAGATGACTGAAAGACACTATGTTAAGTAAAGCAGTCAGAAAAAAAATCATATTATACATTTGTGGAAACAACTTGAAAAAGTTGATTTCATGGAAATTGAGGGCACAATGGTGTTGTTTAGAGAGTATAGGTGGGGAAATAGGACAAAGAAAATGTGGTGAATAGGTACTAAATTACTAGTCGATAGAATAAATAATTTTGATGTAATATTGTACTGTAGAGTGATAAAAGATAACATTTCAGAAAAGCACTGAGAAATGATTTTAAATATTTTCTCCATAAAGAAATAATAAATTTTGAGGGAGTAAATACACTTTATTTGCATACTGACCAATGTATACCGACACCAATTTATCACATCCAATTTTTGGCTTTTGATTAAATAGCAGACAGACTAATGGATGCAGGTTCTAAACTAGCATTTGTTTTCATGTAATGGTAAGTTTCAAGTATGAGTGAGAATGTAAATTTTTCTTTCTGA
The DNA here is from genome assembly GCA_004025045.1 of Sigmodon hispidus. NCBI lineage: Eukaryota > Metazoa > Chordata > Mammalia > Rodentia > Cricetidae > Sigmodon > Sigmodon hispidus. The sequence goes on along the minus strand of PVIH01003231.1, from coordinate 37,772 downwards.
ACTTCTTGCTGAGTTGAAGCAGAGATAAGAGCTGTGTGAAGGGGTTCAGGTGCTCTGGGGCCAGTCAGTTCTGGAAGCTATACCTGATCTGTTAATCATTCTGGACCTTTCCTAGACTGGGAAAACTTCTGGAAGAAAGCAACACCATTTAGATGGACAGAAATTTTGTAATTAAGAACAAGATATAATAGACATGGTAACTAGGATAACTAATGGCATAAAACTCAGGTGTTTATAATTTGATAGATGTTCCCCCACATGCTTGCACATTTTGGTACTTGGTTTGCAGTGTCAATAAGCTTTGGTGGAACTATTAGAGTTGTAGAATTGTGAACTGATCCCTGAAATGATCCCTTAATTTATTCCAAGTGTGATGGCTTCCTTGGGAGAAGATGGGAGGTATGAGTGAGGTCTGATTAGCAGAAGACATAGTCTAGAGAGACATTTCCTTTCTCTTGTCCCTTGTGTTTTCTATGGATTCTGTCCACCAAGAGGTAAGCAGCTTCTGCCACAGGCTCCACATTCATGATATTTGTTCTCATCTCCAAAATAATAGAGCCAGCCTACCATGTGTTGGAGTATCTGAAACCATCAACTAAACCACACCTTTCTTTCTGAGTATGGATTCTCTAAGGCATTTGGTACAGGGACATCAAGTCTAACACATGAAAGAAACAATGAACATGTATATGTTAGCCAAGAAATAAACATGCACCCACCTGTGTTAGAATGTGAGAGCTCTCAGAAACAGGCTGCAAAATAGTTACCAGTGAAATTCATGGATTGTTCTTTCAAGTCGAGAAATGCATGCCTAGTAGAGAACAAAAGTTGGTACAAATAAAAAGAAATCAAAATTTTTGAGAGTAAAAAACATGGCTATACAAGAAGGAAAAAGAAAACAAGAAGAAAGGAGAACCCAGAAACACAAATATCAAGTTGTCTTACACATGGAGCACTAAATGACTGTAAAAACATGTCTGAAGGTATTTTCCAGAATTCAGAACAAAATTTCTGACAGACAATGTGAATTCAAAAGGGTCTGTAACAAGAAGTGATTACTTTTCTGCATCTCTGCAAGGCTCCAGTGAGCGAGAATGGTAGGAACTGATGATGGACAAAACTATTGAGCACAGTCATTTAGAATTTTCAAAAGTAGATGCAATAAAGAAGACAAGAGTTAGAGACTATGAATAGAGGGGTTTTAGGATTATAGAAAGACAAAGCAAATTCTGGGCATTCTAAAGGGTGCAGCAGATAGTGCCTGTCATACTACCTAAGGGAAAAGTAGCAGTGTGGCATGGAGTAGAGAAAACAAATGGAAATTTGGATTTTGTAAAATAACTTAAGATTTCTTTATGAATAAAATTTGTCCAAGAATCTGCCTATTATACATTTTTATGTGTATAAAAATATGTGGCCAGTATACTGCTTGAAGCCCAATTTTGTAATACTGTTGATTTACAGCAGCTATGGCAACAATGTATGATAAATATCTAACTTACATCATTGGCATTTTTATTGGTTGAGATTATTTTGTGAGAGTTCTGTGAAGATGATGTATGATGGGAAAATTTGATGAGAAAATTGTATGTTCAAAATTAGACTATGACTAGAAATGCTTTTATTTCTGTGAATGAATGAAAAGTAAAGAATTTGATGACAGTTTTTACTTGCCTCCAATTTACATTAACTGTCTATGTGAACTTTTCATACTGTTCAAAGTTTCTCTTTAAAAACTATACTTTGAGACTTTGCTTTGTCATATAAAGAGTTGGAAGCTGTTACTCTATTCTCATCAGCACATGGATGAGCTTACTGAAAGTTAATAAACTTCCTAATATTCATTTAAAAGATGAGGCGCTAATGCACAGGACAACCCTGCTTTGTGGAGAGACAGTCCTTAAAAAGTGCTCACAGCCTAGGTCCCTGAATCATAAGATCCTGGGGTTGAGGCTGTAGGGAACATCTTAGTCATAGTCTTGGATGATTTACTGGATGCTAATGATGATTACTCAGGGAGAAAAGGAGAGGAAGAGTGACTTGTTTCAGACACCTATAAGTGTAACCCCTTCCCTAGATCCTACTGTGACATAGATAGTATACTTAACATTCTGCAGTCTTCTTACTTTGTAAACGAAAAGGGAGAAAACAAAAGGAATGAAGGAACTGCTTCTGAATGTCACAGCCCAGGCATGAAGGTTTGATGGTGGAGGTCTTTCACTGATTGATCCACCTCATCATTCCTGTAATATATAATTCTCCTTGGAATATAATACGATGTTTATTTTTCAGTTTTAATCAGAAATTGAATATTATCCAAGCATGGTAGCACATGCCAGTCCTCCAAGCACAGGGGAAGAAGAAGAAGCATAGAATCAGAAGTTCTTGGAAACTTTGGATAAATCGTGAATTTGAGTCTAGCCTGGGCTGTATAAGACCCTGTCTTGTAAACAAAACAATCAAACAAATAACAGCAAAAACAAAAAAAAACTTAGTATGTGCAATATTTCAAATTATCCATCAATATTCTAAAAATTGTGTACTTAATTTTGTGTAAACTAACAAAGATAAATGAGAAATGAGTTATTTAAAATCTTTAGCAAGAAGAAAGTTGTCATACATAAGAGTTCGTGGGAGGAAGAAAAAAAAGTCATATAAATGATGGTTACTTGGTGTTTTAGACAGAGAGAGACAGTGGAGGCTGTTGGGGATAGGCTTTTAGGTTGGACTTATATCAGCATGCTGCTGCAGCAAATGCCTTACTGTACAACACATGCTCCTAATGTGTTTGTGTGGGGGGGGGAGTGGAGCATTGATATGGGATGCCTTTCTGTATTCTCTAAATGTCACTAGATAATAAAGGAATGGTTTTGGCCTATTTCAAGGCATCTTAGAAGCAGACAAGAAATTCAAGCATAGATACAGGGGAAGGAGAGTAGAGTCATGAGAGATATGATCCAGCTACTCAAGAAGCAAGATGTAAAAAACAAATAAGCCACAGGCCATGTGGCAAAACAAATTAATAGGAATGGGTTATGATGCAAGAGCTAACTAGCAATATGCCTGAGCCATAGGCCAAGCAACATATAATTAATATAAGTGCTTGATTCATTTTTGGGAGCTAAGCAGCTATAGGTGCATCTGAACCTCAGGGCTAGGCTGGGCCAGGAACTTCTCCTACAAATGGCACCCAACATGGGGCATTGGTCCAGATAGACCTGAGAAAGTTTTAAAGATTCCAAATGCACAGAAAGGAAGCCACATTGGGCTTCCTAATCTTAGACACAGAGACTGCTCTCTAAGCAGCTGCTTATAAGATATTGCCAGCCAATAGCCACCATGTGCTGAGTTGAATTGAGCAGTGTGGCCAATTTCCAGAGCCTCTCTCAAAGGCTATAGTACAACGAAATTTCTTCCAGCCACTGCTTTTGAGTTTAGAAATACAGCTGAGGGCTTAAAAACATAGCTCCATGACATTTAATACTGCTTTCCAGAATTGAAAAGATAAGCATGTCTCTGGTACCTCTACCAAGCATGTTGAAAAGCTGAGCAGGCAGGAGTCAGCAATCAAAACAGTACATTACAGACTACCATTTTAAAAGTTTTTCTGGTTGAAAATGACAAAAGATATGTAATAAAACAGATTCAGATAGAGAAAAACCTCTAAATGGTTTACAATGTGTGTGAAAAAGAATATATAGATTGGGAGAGAAAAAAAGAGGATAGAGAAAGTTCTTTAAAAAGAGACATAGAGTCATCATACACACACACACACACACACACACACACACACACATATACATATATAAAGATGGAAATATGGAAAAAGAGTCTATATCATGACTATTATTTTTGCTTTCTTTTAATTTTTTGATGGTTAATGAGCTAGATGTACAAAGATACTTGATTGTAATGCTGCTAAGTTAAACCAATACATATATTGTAAAGGCATCTTGACTTTGAAATTTGTGTCAAAGGGTATGTTGCTTTGGAAAAGAGGTTATGCTTTTGTTTCCACAGAAGATGAGAATGTGTAGATTGCTTCGAGATTGATATGGTTTGATCAAGGAAGACCCCTTGATGGGAAGAGATGGCCACCTCAGCTTCAAGGCTGCCAACTAAAATAATCCAGCCTCAGGACCCCCATAAGATTGCCAACATTTCTCAATCAGCAGCAAGTAGTGATGAAAAACTATGTTCAAATTCCCAAAATATTGTTTATAACTGTTGGTTTTTATTATAAATGGTTAATGATCATAGTCAATCTCTTTCTGGGTAAAAAAGGGAATATAAAATAGAAATGGTTAAAAAAGACAGATCATTAAATCTACCTTAATCCAAAAATTAGCTATTAATCTCAAAATAGTTTACATTGGTATGGATTTTGGTTTATTGATGCAAATTTAAACTAATTTTTTTATACTGTATGTTTATTTCTATTGTTTAAGATATGTTTATGAAACTCATTTAAAATTGTAATATATAATTAGGAAATACAGATTATTACTCATCTATGCTAAACGAACTCATAAATCATGTCAGTTAGGTTCTTTTAGGTATACAAAGATATAGTTCAATTAGATAGGTAATCTTCAGACACTTCAAAGACCTATAGAATATGGCATTTAAAATATTTTTAAAGATATTTTAAGAAGTCTTTTTTTGGACAGTGAGAAAGTTCTGCTCCTGGCAGCATAAATCTATTGTTTTGTGACCTCCATGTGGAATTTACTTTCTTTGTGGCAAAGGTTAGCCAATAGACAAGAAACTGTTTTTGCCTCAACTGCCTGACAGTATGCTGTTTAAACTGGACATAAGGGATCCATAGGGAAGTGATCTCTGAACTTTGGCATAACAAGCCAAGATGGTCTCTTGGGTTTCTGCTTCATAGAGACTGCCTAACATTCTTAGGACACAAGGAGTAGTGACTGATGAACTATATCCAAATGGGCAAAGCAGTTCTTCAAATTTCCTGCTTCATTAAAAGGTATATCAGAGATTCTAGGCCTGTAGGCTGAAGATGGATACCCCAATGTTACTAAGGAACTTTGGATGACTATCCAGGAAGCTAGATTTCATCTCTGTCATTTCTAGACATTAAAAGTAGCTTGTATTTCTTGTTTCCTGAGGTAATATTATATCATTTTGTGGTATTTGATGCAGTTGAAGATTAAATAGTTTTAAGTATAGTCTTCCTTAGTTATTATAAAAGGAATATTAGATATTTAGACACACAAAGATAAGGGAGATGACAAAATATCTTTAATTATGATAAATACAAATAGACTAGGTATTGTAATTGTAATTCTTGCTTGAGAACTGTTTTATTATTTGTAATTTTGTTATGTTAAAATTGAAACCTTCCTTTTTGATTAGACAGGAAAGGGGAAGTGATGTGTGATGTCTTTCTGTATGCTGTGAATTATCATTGGATAATAAAGGAACTGTTTTGGCCTATGGCAAGGTACCTTAGAAGCAGGCAGGAAATCCAAGTGTAGATACCAGTGAAGGATGGTAGAGTCACAAGAAATGTGATCCAGTCATTCAAGAAGCAAGAAGTAAAGAAATAGGTAAACCATGGGCCACTTGGTAAGACAGATTAATGGAAATGGGTTGAGTTATGGTACAAGAACTAACTACTACTGATATGCCTGGCCAATACGCCAAACAGCATGTAATTAATTTAAGTGTCTGAGTCATTTTTTGAGCGCTAAACAGCTGCGGGCAGGTCAGAACCTCAGGGGTAGACAGGGCCGGAATGTTCGTGTGTGTGTGTGTGTGTGTGTGTGTGTGTGGTGTGTGAGAGAGTATGTGTGTATTTGTGTGTATGTGTGGTTTGTGGTGTATCTGTGTGTGGTATATGTGTGTGTACATGTGTGTGGTGTGTGTGTATGTGTGTGTGTGTGTGATTTGGTGTGTGTGTAGTGTCGTGTGTGTATGTTTTCATGTGTGTGTGTTTGTATGTTATACACATGTTCACATGAGCATGGGCATGGAGCATGGCACCTAACACTTTCAATGGATCATTTGGAGATGCTTTCATATTCATGTCTTGGATTCTTTCATAAATATCCTGAAGTGTTGTCTTTGTACCTAAATTAATTTATATGCCTTTATTTGATTTTTTACTATACAGAACCTTGATTTATTTTCCCTTCCCAGAAGCTTTTCTTATGGTTTATTTGAAACATGCAGAAATCTAAGGAAGAAAATCACAGTTGTCACGGTGGCCTAGTTTCCCCTTACAATCCAGAAGCCTTTTAATGCATTTATAGTTTTCCCTTCCAAAATTTTACCTTGGATATTTGATTAAAATTGATTTTTGAGGCTTGGCAATCCTTTCCTAGTGTTTAGAACATGTCTCTTTATCTGGAACATGTCTTGCTTTGGGCTCCTACTTAAGCTGCCAACCTGGTTGACTGTCAGCTCTAGGTAAGCAAAAGTTCTTGTCTTACCTTCCACTGCAGTCCTAGCAACTGAGAATTGCACACACACACACACAGTAGGACTCATGGATGTGCAGTCTACACACATAGTAGGGCTGATAAATGCAGTCTATATGTGAGCAACTGTCCTCAAGTGTAGCTCCTTCTCTACCACAGTGGTATGTCTGCCTGTTACAGTATTTGCTCTAAAGTATTTTATATGGTTTACCATCTATTTATTTTATAAAAATCAATTTCAAGATGGTCAGACTCTTTGGCTTGTGTTTATTACCATGATAAACAAGGTTTTTGGCAGCACTATTTCTATCTATTGTAACAGAGACTTCACTTTCTTCGTTTCCCAAGACTGAAACTAACACTCCGTAAGACAGACAGAAGCAAAGTCCTAATTTAAAGACAAATGAGTATGGCAATTCTAATAAGAGAGATTCCCTAATCCTCTTATATTTCTTTATTTGGTTTATTGGTGTTGGTTTATTTGTAACTTAATAACACCATGAGACCCTTTTCTCTGAAAAATAATCCATGGTCTATGTTGCAGTTAAATTTAAAAATTATTATCATATCTGACATAAATTGCTATATTACATAAGGTTGCAATAAGCAGATCATGAAGAAAATTTGCATCTGTCAGTGTGCTACTCTGAATGACTTATGGTCTGATGAGGCCCAGGTATGCACCCACCAGTATTATTAACATGATTGTGAGGTATTGAGGTCTCTGCTGAGTGGAATAGGCATCTAAGTCAACCAAAATCTACCACAAATCTTTTTCAGAGCTCTTAATATAGATTGGGGAAATGTGTGAAGGTTAATTGATTCTAATTTTTCATGTGTACATCTTTTTAGTAGAGGGTGGTGCCTGGAAACCTCTGCAACAGGTAAAACTGGTGTGAGTCTTGGCTAATGCTTTAATTTATTAGAAAGGGTACAAGTGTCATGTTTTAGAAATAATTTTTTAGGATGAATCATATAGCAGAAACAATATCCTTACATTTCTCACTGTTAAAGCTGTTTAATTAATTTGCTATATTAGCTGATGATAAACTAAGTTAGAAGTTAAAAATTTTAATCCTAGTATATAAAAGTTCCAAACTAAGTTGCTTTATTGATAGCTATTAACCCTGAACATATATTTTGAACATTATTTTTGGCTATCAACCCTGAATATATGTTTTGAGCATTATTTTTGTCTTAATTTAAAATGTTTAAAAAGGGAGAAATTAATAAATGACAAAGGAGAAAGGGGTTGCTGCGCAGTTTGGGTCATAATCATTACCTGAGAGATGAGTAAGTTTTGCAAAATACAAGTTTTGTTTTGCTTTTTTTCAAACTAAAGCAATTTTTCTTTCATTTTTGATCTCTGAGTCTTTGTATAAATATTTTTTACCTGAATATATCTGAAATTTCCTTTCAGCAGTATCTTCAAAGTAAGGAAAGATCAAAGTATCAGGATCCTAAATCAAATCAAGCAACACCTTAAAAAACATTCTTATTTTCACTGTAGTTCAAAACAATTCAATAAATATTAGCTTCTCAACTTCGTTAGGATAAAGCAAAAATTTGACATTGGCCCTTTCCTAGGCTTACTCTGAAAAGAACCTTATATAGGACCGCACAGTCAGTGTATGCTGCTTTCTACAATGAAAATCATCAAAATAATAAAAAAGAATTAATGGAAGCCTTCTAAAACCCTCTGTACCTCTCCACTTTGGCACTACCCACTGTACAGATAGATGCTCTACTGTCTCCCTTTACCCTTATAAGCTTTCAAAAGAAAGCTCAGTGCCTACTCTATTTTAGTTTCTTCAGCACTGAAAACCAATACTTGCCTGCTTTACAGTAGCATGTTAGAAGAACACAGATAACTGAAGTTAAAGAGAGAGAATTAGAGACAGAGGTATTCAGAGAGCAGAGACAGAAAGATATACAGTCAGGGGAGAGAGAGAGAGAGAGAGAGAGAGAGAGAGAGAGAGAGAGAGAGAGAGAGAGAGAGGGAGGGAGGAGAGGAGGGGTACTAGAGACAGAGATACATACAGGCAGAGACAAATAGGCAGTTGGAGAGATATAGAGTATTTTTAATTTAATCTGCCAAGGGCGAGATAGAACTTTGTCATGTGTGTGTGTGTGTGTGTGTGTGTGTGTGTGTGTGTGTGTATGTGTGTTTTGTTATTAGCAAGGCCTGAAATGGACTTCAGAATTGATTATCTAGTTATCTAATAACATTGATCCTGGGAAATTCTTCCTTTTGAATAATTGCATAAATTTATTTCAGACATATAAAAGTAATTGAAAGTGATACTACCATACTGAAGTTGTGAAACTTCTACATTTTAGTTTCCTTTTAAAATGTAATCATGTTTGGCTAGTATGAACACAAAGCCCTAAAGAAAGCAGATGTTACATATAAAATGCTGGCTGGTTTCACATTTGTTAAAGAAAAAAAAATTGGACTAAGATCTCTAACTAAAGTAGGAGATTCCTTTTGTTCTCTAAGCTAAACCAAACACTTTATATAAAAATGCCGTCCAATTTTACATTCATTATATAATTATATATACTTACCAATTAAATTTTACCACTCAGGTTCAGTGCCAAACACAAAAATTCATGAGAGATGAAGAAATTTGCAATTCGAAAAATGTGAAGGACCTAGAAAAACATAGTACTAAATAAAATACATAAAACTACCTGATGTGTGTGAGTGTGCACATTCACATGTGTGTATGCAAACACACACACTACATGATTACTCCTGTGTGTATAGCATCTAAAAATGACAATATGTAAGAATAAAAAGTCAGTCTTTGATTGCAGGGGTATACTATAATAAATAGTATATAGTACACTATACTAACCAGACAGTAATTGTTTCACTATGCATCAGTGTAAAACATACTGTATATCTTAAATTAAAACAATCACAACTTAAAAACAATCCACATAAGAGAGGAAAATAGACACAATAGGTCCAGAGAACTAATGATGCATCACTGATAAAATATTACCTGTTCTTAATTTCTCCAACTGAAAAGATCCTTAAGAAACATGAATTGTTTTGAAGTAAGAAGCATACACTTGCTGTCCAGAGCAGAGTTAGAGATCGAGCAGACCCCTTGCTCAGAGGAGATAGGAGACACACAAGTCCTTTTGCCACAACTTAATAGAAGTAGCCTAACTGTGAATCAATGAAGCCATGGGCAGACGCCAGTGCAAAAATACACATGATAATATAAAGAACAACAAGGCAACTCTAGAAGAAATTCGTGGTTCTATAACTACAAGACCTGAACAGAGCAATGAAGAGGAAACAACAGCAAAAACACCTTTATAAAGATTATTGAAGCCTACAAAGAAGATATAAAAAAAAAAAAACTTGTCTAAAGAAATAGAAGAAAATGCAAAAAAAAAAATTGAAGAGATGAACAAATTCTTGAAAGAAAACCAAGAAAAGGTAAAGGAAAAAATGAAAGATATATTCCAGGAAATAAAAACTGAACTAGAAGCAATAAAAACACAAAATGAGGCAAAGATGAAAATAGAAAACCTGAAGAAAAGAGCTGGAATTACAGATACAAGCATAACTAACAGAATCTAGGAGATGGTAGAGAAAATCTCTGGAGTGGAAGACTCAGTAGCAGAAATAGATACATCAGCCAAAGAAAATACTAAACCCAAAAAAGCCATAAAACAAAATGCTCAGGAAATCTGGGACACCATGAAAAGACCTAACTTGAGAATAATAGGAATAGAAGAAGGAGAAGAATACCAGCTCAAAGGCACAGATAATGGACTCAATAAAATCATAGAAGAAAACTTTCCTAACTTAAAGAAGGAAATCAATATAAAGATACAAGAATCTTACAGAACACCAAATAGATATGACCCCTGAAAAACGTCAGCTCGTCACATAATAATCAAGCCACAAAACAAAGAAAAAATTTTAAGAGCTGCAAAAAAAAAGGGCCAACTTACTCATAGAGGCAGACAAATCAGAATAACACCTGACTATTCAATGGAAATGATGAAAGCTAGAAGGGCTTGGTCAGAAGTTATACAGACCTTAAAGAGCATGGCTGCCAACCTAGACTACTATACCCAGCAAAATTATCAATGACCATAGATGGAGTAAACAAGATATTCCAAGACAAAGTCAGATTGAAACAATACCTATCTACCAATCCAGCCCTCCAGAAAGCATTAGAGCAAAAACTCCAATTTAAGGATCCCAGATACACCCATGAAACCACAAACAATCAATAATCCCAGGGAAGAATAGCCCTAGAAAGGAATTACATACAAGCTACCTCCAAAAATAGCAGGAAATATCAATCAGTGGTCACTAATATCCTTTAATATCAATGAATTCAACTCACCTATAAAAAGATATACACTAACATGATGAATACAAAAACAGAAGTCATCCTTTTGCTGCATACAAAAAAAAAAAAAATACCATAACCACAAAGACAGACACAGGCTCAGAGGAAAGGGTTGGGAAAAGATTTTCCAATCAAATAGCCATAAGAAACAAGATGGGGTTGCCATCCTAATATCTAAAAAGGTAGACTTTAAGCTAAAAGCAATTAAATGGGACCAAGGTGGTCATTACTTATTCATCACAGGAAAAATTGGTCTGGAGGAGATTTCAATCCTGAATATCTATGCCCCTAATATAAGGGCACCTACCTATGTGAAAGAAACACTGCTAAAGCTCAAATACCACATCTATTCTCACATCCTAATAGTGGGAGACTTCAATACCCCACTTTCACCCTTGGATAGGTCAACCAGACAGAGACTCAACAGAGAAATATGGAGTCTAACAGAGGTTATGATGCAAATGGATTTAATAGATATTTACAGAAGCTTCCACCCAAATGCAAAGGAATATACAAATTTCTCAGCTCCTCATGGAACTTTCTCTAAATTTGACCACATAAAGCAAATATCAACAGATACAAAATATTGGAAATAATCCCTTATATCATAGTGGACCACCAGGGCCTAAAGTTAAAGTTCAACAATATCAAAAATTGCAGAAGGCCTACCAAATCATGGAAATTAAACATCACTCAGCTGAACCACCTCTCGGTCAAAGAGGAAATTAAGAAAGAAATCTAAGTCTTCCTAGAATTTAATGAAAATGAATCCACATTGTACCCAAACTTGTGGGAAACAACGAAAGCAGTGTTAAGAGGAAAATTCATAGCACTAGATGCCTATATGAAAAGCCTAGAGAAATCCCACACTAGAGAACTAACAGCACAGCTGAGAGCCCTAGAACAATTAGAAGCAAACTCACCTAGAAGGAGTAGAAAGCAGAAAATAATCAAACTTAGAGCTGAAATCAATACAACTGAAACAAAAAGAATACAAAGAATTAATGAACCAAAGAGTTGGTTCTTTGTGAAAGAAAAAAAGATAGATTAGCCCTTATCCAAACTATTCAAAAGCAGGAGAGACAGTGTCCAAATCAACAAAATCAGAAATGAAAAGGGGGACATAACAACAGACCCCCAGGAAATCCAGAGAATTATCAGATCATACTTTGAAAATCTATATTCCACAAAAAAGGAAAACCTAGAAGATATGGACGGTTTTTTGGACAGGCACCATTTACCATAATTAAATGAAGACCAGATCAATTACCTAAACAGACCTCTAACCCTTAAGGAAATTGAAGCTGTCATTAAAAGCCTCCCAAATATATAAAGCCCAGGTCCAGATGGTTTCAGTGCAGAATTCTACCAGACATTCAAAGAAGAATTACTTCCATTACTCCTCAAACTATTTCACAGAGTAGAAACTGAAGGAATATTGCCAAATTCCTTTTATGAGACCACAATTACCCTAAAACTCAAGCCACTGAAAGACACAACAAAGAAGGAGAATTACAGATCACTTTCCCTCATGAATATTGATGCTAAAATTCTTAACAAAATTTTGGCAAACTGTATACAACAATATATACAAAATATCATCCACCATGACCAAGTAGGCTTCATGTCAGAAATTCAGGGATGGCTCAACATACGAAAAAACATAAATGTCATCCATCGTATAAACAACCTAAAAGAAAAAAAAAAACAAAAAAAACACATGATCATCTCCTTGGATGCTGAGAAAGCCTTTGACAAAATCCAACATTCCTTTATAATAAAAGCTCTGAAGAGACTTGGAACCCAGGGAAAATATCTAAATATAATAAAGGCAATTTACAAGAAGCTGTCAGCGAACATCAAACTGAATGGAGAAAAACTCAAAATAATCCCATTAAAATCAGGAACTAGACAAGGAAGTCTTCTCTCCCCTTATCTATTCAATATAGTTCTTGAAGTTTTACCTAAAGCAATAAGAGAACGAAAGGAGATTAAGGAGATATAAATTGGAAAAGAAGAAATGAAACTATCTCTATTTGTAGATGATATGATTATATACATAAGTGACCCACAAAATTCTACCTGGGAAATTCTACAGCTGATAAAAGCCTTAAGCAATGTAGCAGAATACAACTGTAACTCAAAGAAAACAGTAGCCTTTTTATACACTAAAGATAAAAGGGCTGAAAAAGAAATAAGGGAAACATCACTGTTTATAATAGCTGCAAATAGTATTAAATACCTTGAAGTAACTATAACGAAAGAAGGAACAGGTTAGCTTGACAAAAATTTTAAATCACTGAAGATAGAAATTGAAGAGGATATCAGAAAATGGAAAGTTCTCCCATGTTCCTGGATAGGTATAATCAACATAGTAAAAATGGCAATTCTACAGACTCAATGCATTGCCCATCAAAATCCTAACACAATAATTTATGGATCTTGAAAGAACAATATTCAACTTCATTTGGAATAACAGTATATTCAGAATTGCCAAAACAATTTTGCTCCACAAAAGAACCACAGGAGGCATCACCACACCTGACTTCAAGTTATACTATAGAGCTACAGTAATAAAAACAGACTTGTGGATCAATGGAATCAAACTGAGGATCCGGGCACTAACCCAAAAACCTATGAAAACCTGATCCTTGACAAAGAGGCCCAAAATACTCAGTGAAAAAAAGATAGTATCTTTAACAAATGGTGTTGGCATAGGTGGTTGGTAGTGTGTAGAAAAATGCAAATAGATCCAAACTTGTTACCCTGCACAAAACTCAAATCCAAGTAGATCAATGATCTCAGCATAAACCTAGCCACTCTGAAGTTGATAGAAAAATGGGAAATACCTTCCACGAATTGGGACAGGTGACCACTTCCTAAATATAACACAAGTGGCACAGACACTAAGAACAACAATGAATAAGGGGGACCTCCTGAAACTGAGAAGTTTCTGTAAATCCAAGGACAATGTCAATAGGACAAAATGACAGCCAACAGAATGGGAAATGATTTTCGTCAACCCTACAAGTAATAGAGGCCTGATCTCTAAAATATATAAAGAACTCAAGAAACGAGAGCCCAAAACTTTGAATAATCCAATCAAAAAATTGGGTTCAGAATTAAAAAAGAAATTTTCAGCAGAAGAATTATAAATGGCTGAAAGGCACTTGAAAATTGCTTAACATTTTTAGCCATCAGAGAAATGAAAATCAAAACAACTTTGAGATACCACCTGATACCTGTTAGATTGGCTAAGATAAAAGACACAGAATACAGCCTATGTTGGAGAGGTTGCTGAGCAAGGGGAACACTCCTCCATTGTTGGTGTGAGTGTGAGCTTGTTCAGTCACTCTGGAATGCAGTATGCTGGTATCTTAGAAAACTGGGAATCAATGTCCCCAAGGTTCCAGCAATACCACTTCTGGTTGTATACCCTAAAGATACTTAGTCACATTCCAAAAGCATTAGCTCAATTATGTTCATAGCAGCATTGTTCATAATAGCAAGAACTTGGAAACAACTTAGATGCCCCTAAACTGAAGAATGTATAACAAATTGTGGTACATCTACACAATGGAGTACTACTCGGCAATAAGAAAAAATGATATCCTAAAATTTGCAGGCAAATGGATGGATTTGGAGAATATCCTCCTGAATGAGATATCTCAATCCCAGAAAGATAAGCAGGGAATATATTCACTCATTAGTGGACTCCAAACAAAAAAGGAAATAGCAAAGCATGTTCAAGCTGCAAACCATAACCACTCAACAGCTTGGGATCTTAAACACCTTAGATGAACATTTTGGATCCCACTCTCTAGAGGAACACCTGGCTCAGTTTGATTTTGAGGTGAGGAAACTGGAGCTGCCAAGAGTGCATGCTGAACTGAGCAATATTGGGACCTTGGGTCCTCCTGCTATTGCTGGGGAGACGGGGAGAGGTGGAGAAGAGAGAGTGACTGCAGTGGGTGGGAAAGGGAAGGGACCTTGAATAAGGTTATACACAGATAGAAAATGTGACTTTAATCATAATAAAAAAAGAAAAAGAAAAAAGAAGTGAGTAGTAAGCTGGAAAAAAAACAAGAAGCATACACTCCCAAGTAAGCTTTTCATTGTGAGATAACTGGGGGCTCTAACAGAAGGGAATGCAGGTGCAGATACTGGAACAAATGACCTTATATGGTAAATAAGAACTTAGTATGCATCTGCTGGGATTTGACAGTCATAAAATCTGCTCTATTGATTATGGCATGGTGTTAATGAGACCAAGGTTGAGGACTCCCTGTTGACTTCAGGGTCAGTCAAGTGTGTTCTTTAGTGATCTCTGATGACAAGAAAGGCTTTGGCAAGTACACATGCTGCTTAGAATGAATAGGTATTGCAGGTGGTCTAAATCTCACCATTCTTCCTGGTTCTTTGCTCTGAAGACACATGTGTCCCAATGGCTCTTGCAGCAGACTTTGTACAGGTGCATGCTTGTGTGTGTGTGTGTGTGTGTGCATGTATACTGACTCCTCAATTCTTAACATTGTTTTGTTGATGCCTCCTTATTCTGTTATTGAATGTTGTATTAACATTAAGTTAATTTTATGGCAGTATGTCTTGTATGCAACCTCCAGTGCAAGTTATTCAGGTTTAACTAAATAATTTCTTTTCTGAAATTATAACTTTTAAATAATTTAAAGAAAAATCTTTATGCATATAAAGTTTTATCTTGAAATTATTTACATTAGGCAAAAGTCCATTGTAACCTGAACAAATATCCAATCACAGAAAAATGCCTTTTAGGTGATTTACTTGAGTGCAAAGACCATACTCTTAAATAGTTTATTATTTGTAAATAATCATTTATTACAGCTACATATACTGTGGATAAAAACCATTGTAAATGGGGGACTGTGGGAATTTTCTCATTTCTGAGACAAATACACAATGAGAAGTCATTAAAGAATGATTTGTTTGGTTCACACTTCCAGTATACCATTTATCTTGGTGGCAAATGCATAATGGCAGGAATTTGAGACAACAGGATGTATTCACAGTGTAGCCAGTGAGAACGCAGAATGCTGGGTACCAGGGTTGGCGTTCCTTCTTCATTGAGTCTAGGTCTCCAGGCTATGAAATGGTGAAACCTGTACTTACGGTGTGTTTACCCATTTCGTTTCATTTAGGGACTCCCTTGGAGACAGAAAAAAAGTTCATCTCCTAGGTCATTCTAGATTTTGTTGAAGTGATAATATAAAGTACTATACAGCCCATTAAATCCTGACTTATTGGGGTGATGGAGTTGCTAGGCATAAGAGAATAATAAAAGTTTTCTCAAAGTCATCCTTTTCATTTGTTTTATTAACTTATATACATTGTGTATGTGTGTTGGTGTGTGATTGTGTGTGTGTGTGTGTGTGTGTGTGTGTGTGTGTGTGTGTGTGCATGCTACTGACACATGTGGACTCAGAAGAAAGCTTGTTGGAACCAGTTCTATATTCTCCCCGTGTGGAGTCTGGTAATCACACTCAGGTCATCAGACTTGGCAGAGGGTGTCTTTACCTCAGGAACCTTCTCACCAGTTCTGACATGCTTTTTTTGTTCTTATCACCTGGCTATACATCACATGTTTCCTGGTTCTTCTGCTAGCAGAATTATTGCCTTACAAAATCACTCTCACCATAATGATTCTTAGTTCTTCTCTTGCTGCCCCTACTTAACATTCACTCATATGTCTGTGGTGAGATGCCCTGACCAATGAGTTTGTAATATTGGATGGTATATGCATCAAGATTGTACTTCAGCAGATGAGGAAGAATCTGCAGCCACCCAGATTCTTCACACTATAAGGAATGTAATTCTTGAACCCACACCTGTGTGTGATGTGATTTCCTGGGTATCTGAATGTATGGATGATGAAAAGCAGGCTTAGAATCCAGCACTAGCTGACATCAGAGTCAGAATTATTCCCACTGTGTATCTTTACAAGGTGACCTTATAGAGCAAAAGGAAAACTCAATAGCAGTCCCTTGTAACATGGCATAAAACGACCTTTAATATTTAAATCAAACTTTTCTTACTACCTTAAATTGAATGTTAGCCGGATGTGTATACTTCCAAAAACTTTTCCTCTCATGTATTTTGAATTTACATCCAAATATTTCTCCTTTTCTCCAGTTTGTTTCAGCCTCCTGTACCATTTTCTATTCGGAATCACATCAATCAGTTCAACAACTGAGAACAGAAACGTTGGCAGAATGTGTATTCTACATGATTCAGTCACTGGTAAAATTTGTTAGCAACTGTTCTAGGATTGATGATACTTTATTTCATTTTAAAACTTTGGCAAATCTTTGTGAAGATTAATTTTTGGATAGCATTGTAGAAATCCAGTGTGCACTACTGCGAGTAGCACAAACTTTATTAGGTCTTAGCTTGAAAACAACCAGTTTTCTTTGTGTGTGTGTGTGTGTGTGTACACAAGAGATAAAACCTGATTATGTATGCATGTTCTTAGAACTCACCGTTGTTTAACCAAATGTAATGATTTGTCTTTTCTCTTTTTCTCTTTTAAGACTTTTTTCTTTTTTCCTCATTCTTTGCTCCTTCTTTTCTTATTTCTTCTTTTTCTGTTTTGCTTATAATTACATTTTATTCTTTAAGTTTCAACTATTTATTGTACATTTTGAATTTTAATTTATATGTATGACTGCCCATATTTCATAGTAGATAATGGTAACATGCATAAAAACTCTCATTTCTCTGAACCTTCCCTTTTGGTCGGCATCAAGTCTCATATATACCATTTTCAGGAGCTCTTTACTTCTCCCTGAGACAATCTAGTAAAGCAGTATTTATTAATTCTGTTCCATTTTAACTTTTTAAATGATTTCAAGTCATCCACATGCTTAAAACACACATATCTTCATCTGTCTGTTTTAACTTACTGTATTTATTACACTTGGTTCTTATTGTTTTGTTGTTTATAATGTCCCTGAGTTTTCTTTTATGTTAGTGGTAGAATTATATTTCATAGCCTGGGCACTGGAAATGTATGCTTGGAAGATTGGAAGCCAGTCTCTCAGATGGTCCCTGTACATGTTTCCTACCTGAAGTTCATGTCATTGTGTAATTTGTTTCCGCATTTACTAGGCTGAATAAGTGGAGGTGATGAAAAGAACTGCAATTGACTGCAGGGCGCTCATAAGACTGTTGTAAAATGTGCTTTCATAATGATCTGGCATTCCCTTTCTGTGTGTGCTGATGTATGTATGTTGGTGGTACATATATCCATAATCCCCCATATGAAGATCAGAGGAGGACTTTAGACACCTTAAGTCTATCACTCTTCCCCTTATTGCTTTGAGGAAGTGTGTATCAATAAACCTGGAGTGAGAAGGGTGGCCCAACACCCCAGTGGTCCTTCTGGCTGTGCCCCATACAGCACTGGGATGAAGATCATACAAGGTATATATAAACACACAAGGCTTTTGTTTTAGTGGGAGTACTTGGGATTTGAATTTCGGTCCTCATGTTTTTGTGCACAATTACAGCCGCAGCCTCTGTTTAATTCATTTATACCATATTATAAAGAGCTCATTAGAGAGATCCATGTAGTCAGAAACTGAGACTGTGAAAGCATACACACTCTGGCTTGCAGTCACAGGATAAGGATTAGAAGTATTAGAGAAACAGCTAGATAATGTCAACCTCTGGAAACAGCTTCTTTGCACCCTTATATAAACCCATCACTAAAAAATGAGACTTTATTCAAAAAAAATAAAAATTTTTAAAAAAGAAAAAAAACACTAATTAACTTTACAGAGACATTAGAACTCAGGAAAGACATAGAGAAAAATGAAACTAAATAACTAATAAAAAATGAAAATTTCCATAACAACATGAAAAAGTATGAATAGAAATTAGTATAAAAATATCTGAAATAGAGCTAAGTCTCTTCACAGCCCTAAAGTGCTTAAGATACATTGAGATTGCTGATCTGACATCTTGTGTTAATAACAAAGAGTAAGCTATCAAAATATTAATATAATTTATATTTGTTATTGTATGAAGTCTATATTGAATGTTTATTGCACTTAAGTGATTGAACCTTGGATATTTGGGGGTCCTTGTTAAAAGAAAGCTAATATTTTTTTCTGTTTTTTTTTAAATAGTATTTCTCATGAAATATCAAAAAAAAAAAAACCTCACTTGGCATAGTATATAGCTTGTCCTTGACATCCACACCCTAGCTTTTTTCTTTTTACCTTCTCTTCTTTGTGCATTAGCCAGAGATGAATGCCTACTATCATTAAAGGCATTCTTTTTATTAAAAAAGAAAGAAACCCATCACTTACATAAAGAAAGATTCTCCATTTTCCTGGCCACAGAGACTTCATGAGACCAGAAAAGTTATTGTCTCTGTTGTTTTCATGAGCCAACTCAGGGGTTGTAGGGGCTAAGCAACCATTCTACAACTGAGCTATATTCCTAGTCCCAATGTTTCTTATTTTAACCTGAGTTTTGCTGTCAGTTGTGATGTGTCAGTAACAGATTCTATCATACAGAGTACTGTAAGTAGCTATCTGTGTGATAAAGCTGTCACGGGAAACAAATGAACTAAGAGTGGTCTAGCGGAGCCCGAGAAAAGTGAGGTTCTGTGACTCTGTGAAAAAAGGTAGCTGCTGTGAAAGACATAAAGGATTTGCTTTTATAGGAGATGTTAAAGGTCAATGACATTTAACCTCTTGCCCCAAACTACAGGCTCCTCTCTAGTCCTGACAAGTGACTGAAAAGCAGAGATTCATGAAGGATGTGTCACAGTGAGCTGAGAGCTTAATGAGTGTCTGGCTAGTAGCTTCTAGATGGTGGAGAGCAAGGAAGAAGTTATTCCTTTACCTTTTAGTTTATTTCCTAGATATGAAGCATTCACTGTGAGACTTTCTCTCCTAATTACAGATCTGGTAGTTCATGGCAACTATAACTGGGGGTGCCATAAACAGGATGATTTTTTTTTTTTTACTCTTAATTGAAGTATTCTCATAAAATTTTATCTTTGAGAATAAATTCATCAAACTCCAAGGATTTTGGCCAAGCTTCAGACAACAGGTAAGCATCCCTGAAGAAAGTGAGAGTTCTTTATTTACAGACATAGCTGACAGCATATGTTCAGGGACATACCGCCTGGCAGACTCAGACAAGACCAAGACAGTGGCATTCTCTGGGAAGTCGATGATAAGACAAACTATCATTAGCAGCAGCTAATGACTAGAGACTTCAGAAGTCAAGCCAGGCATGTTTTTAGTGTTTCCGACTCTGGAAGGTATAAACCAATCATCGTGGTTAGCTCAACACTTAAAATGGAAGTCATAGTTTATTTTAAGTGTAGCTTATTTTGTGACTTTGTTTGGTAAATCTCATATACAAGTTTTAATTCTCTGATCTTATTTTTAATTAAGAGCTTACAGATTTTAAAAACTGCTATAAACTATGTTTTACACATAAATGTGCACATATCTATGCTTTGGGATATGTGTATTGAAAAGATGTAATCAGTAAAACTGTAGTATTACTTTGGAGTAGTATAAATATTGATCCATGAAGTTCTACTTTGCATGTATTCTTTCAAGATGATTTTATTTTTCTTACTGAAAACTCCTCCCCTGCCCCTACACACATGGCAAGCAAAGTTTGCTGTCCTTTTTCTGGTGTCTGGCATAGTATTTTACTGAACTTTGCCAAAAGCTGGTGCTCTAGATTGCTGAGAAAACCAATTTGAAAATTGCTTAGTGGTAAATTGTTGAGGTTCCAAAGCATTCTAGTTCTACTTTAAATATGTAAAATTTGTTAGAAAAATAATCTGCAAGAAGAATTTCTAATTTTATTAAAGTTTGAGGCATGTGGTAGGGTTTATTTTTATGGTAATCAATACTAATTTTAGTGATTACAATTGGATTGGATGTTTTGAAATACTGAAGTCCAAAAACAAACATAAGGGAAAGTGGTAGTAGCAGAAGAGACAGAGTAAACAGAGAAAGAAGAAGAGAAAGAGAAGAAATGATTTCTTCAATGGTGAAAGGTTTATTTTCTCTATTTCTGAAAACCTATCTAATGAGCAGCAACTGTGTTTTCTCAGTGAGGCACGAAGACTGATTTGTCACAACTCAACCACACACTTTTGGGAAGCTCCACAGGGTCCTAGCCTGATTTCTTCAAATGACAATATTGATCCTTTCTTCTTGAATACAGGTACAGGTAATTACAAATTAATCAAAATGATTAACCTCTGAAATCCTTCAGCCTATGAATCACTTTAACAGATGTCAATGGGCAGCCAGCGGGGACTAATTTTAGGTCAGGTTTTATTCAATGCTAAAAATACACAGGAAGTTAAAATCTTGAAATACAATCACCTAAATTATTGTACTACTTTTGGTTTTAGCATATTGGTAACATCCACAGATTTCCTCCAAATGCACACAGGAGACATTAATACATTTGCCACTGTAAATACTAGTTATTCTTCTTTGTGTAAAAATATATTGAAACGTGAATATTTCTAATTTTTAAACAGTCTTATCACAGAAGACTCTTTATTATTTGCTTTTTATGTGCATTGCTGTTTTGCCTGCATGTATATCTATGTAAGTGTGTTGAATCCCCAGGAACTGAATTTACAGACAGCTGTGAGCTGCCATGTGGGTGCTGGGAATTAAACCTGGGTCCTTTGAAAGAGCAGCAGGTGCTATTAACTGCTGAGTAATCTCTCCAGTCCCATTCTTAAATATGAGTCTGGGGCAGGCAAGATAACTCAGCTAGACAGCTAAACATGATTGTGTTTGAGACTAGTGATCTGAATTCCATCCCTTAACTACACATGATGCAAGGAGAGAATTGACTTTTTTAGATACCTTTTGACCTCCACCTGTCTACTGTAGGAATCATACTCACAAATATATAAATAAAGCATGTTAAAAATTTAAAAATATTTTGAAAACCACTCTTTGAAGACAAATTATAACTTACATTATTGTAAGATTTTTGCCACATTCAAAATACATGTTACTTCTACTGATAAATTAATGAACACGTTTGCTGAGATAAAATTTGTTTTATGTCAATATATATGTAGGAGTTAGAACTTGTTACTGAGAGGACTGAACAGCCGCCATCTTATCTCAGAGATCAGGTCTCAATTTCAGTTTTCTGAGACTGGAGAAGCAGTTCCTGAAGAGGAGCCATGAACAAAGAACAATAGGTTTCCAAGACCCTGAATATCAAGGAGGAGGAGGAGGGGTACATGAAGTCTAGTCCTGAGCTCAAGATGATAAACAAATACAGACAAATCCTGGGATTGTTCAGGTCTGCCCCAAAATGGAAAACTGTAATCCTGACCAGCCCTGGCCAATTAGAAATTACTAATATGATTGCCACTTGATTAAACCAATTATAGATAAGATGAGCTGCCTTAGGACCTCCCCATGGCTATGCTAAAAAGGAGCTCACACCTCCCTCTTAGGGTCTTAGTCATCTTGACTATGTAGTCAGCTCAGCATGCTGGAAACGTTCTCAAGATAAATATTCTTATTAGGTACCTACGTGGATAGTGATCTTTTGTGGGACTTCTTTAGGGCCCTAACAGTTACAAATATATTATTTCAGGAACAATGAAGCAAGGGACTCAGGTCTAGCCTATCACTATATGGGATTTAAGCAGTCTCATAAATTACCCCAATTCAGGACCAAACAGCAGTCCTTGAGAGGGACCTGTTTTCAACAACAGTATTCATAAACTGTTTAAATCCTGGCACTAAAGAGATTTCCAAAAATCAAAGTTTATGGCAGACTTTATTTTCAGGGTCAGTGAATTAAATCCAAATTTTGAATTTTATAATTTTATAAGAGGACATTTTTTATATGTTGGTAAGTTGGGAAAGCAGTCTGGGTATTTTTGGTGATTAGTATTTTGAACTATATATTTATATCCATGAATAATCTACAAAAAAACAAAACATTTTTTTTGTAAAAAAATTTTAGAATTTTCTACCCAAGTATGTAATGCTTTATGCTAAAGCTCTCCTTGTTTAAGTTTTGTAAATAACAGTTAAAAAAGAGTATTTTTTAAAGTTCTGTTAAAAAAATATTAAAGAAAAAAACTGAGATATGAAGTCCATGACAAGTTTTCAGTCCTTGATGAAACAAATATCTATTTTCAAACAACTCTAGATAATACATGATCTGCTGGAAACCTCTGAAAATAATCCAAATAGTAAATTATTTTAGCCTCCTCTGAGTTAAAATTTCATCCCAATTGGTAACTCCTTAAGATTTAGGGAGTTCTAAAGGGAGGTTGGCTGAGATTTAAGAAGTAAACAACTCAGAAATCTCAGAGAGTCCTTGAAACTTACCTGATGTAAAATATCCTGTTTCCCAAGTTTGTATATGCAGCACAAATGCTCAGGAGACAGACTAGCAAAGGTTACCCAAAGAGGCTCAGTCAAGCTATGCTGCCTGAAATGTCACAGGAGGCCTCATAAACTGTCCCTAAGTTGTGCAATGAGATTCAGGTTCCAGCTTTTGTGATCCAGCACTCACTAGAGTGGGTGTTCAGTGATTTAGCTGTCATTTAATAAGTTCACTGATTCATAAAGCTGGACTTTGGTGGCATCTTTACTTTGCTGTGTCCCTTATATCCTCTAGGAGGACATTTTAGCTGTATTTTTTAGCATCTCCGAAGAAAGAGTGTCACCCAGCAGTCTATCTCATATAGTCATTTGCAAGTGCTTCTATCTTGAAGCCTTTCCATCAGTGTCTTGGTTGACTGTTATTTCTCCAATTGTGCATTTTTTTTTTATGGTTTTCGAGTATCCACCAAGTATCTATTGGTTTGGCTATAATGTAATTGCTTGTATTTCTGAAATTTGTACATTGAAGCTTACTTTCTAGTGTTAAGGGTATGAAGGGAATATGTGATCCTTTTGGGAAATTATTTGTCACATCAATTCATCCCTTGTGAATGGAATTAAAAACATTAGAAAAGAGACTTCTAGAGTCTTCTTTCATTGAAGGCACATAAATGACAGCTTTTCTGAAGCTCAAGCCCTTCCTAAACACCAAAGCCTCTGGTATCTTGAGACCCTTCCTGATGTAGGGTCATGAGAATCTTGTCTTGACAGACTTTTGACTTCATTCTTGATCTAGCTTCTTTTTTTGTAAACTTCTTCATTGACTCTGTGTCCATAACTTGAGGTCCAGTGCTTTATAACTATTTGTTTTGTTGTGGCTGTCATTATCTGACTCTACAGAACATATATATAGTCTTGTTCCCCCAAGCCCAAATTCTCACAATAATTTATGATTCCTTTAGTATTCTGTTTCACATCTTTTGAGGATAACTGGAACTCCCAAATGTATACTTTTTGGAATAACCTACATTTTGAGTTGGTCATTTCTATAACTTATTACACTCTTAAAAATAATAATAAAAAGAAGCTAACACTGATTTCAAGTCCTCATTGATTCTTTGGTGATTATGTTCTGTATCAAACATCTTAGCTCTAGAAAATAATATTTTTACTTTTCCCTATTTTGTTGAATGAAAAGGAGAAGAATGTTGATCTCCTAATCCAATTAAAAAGATAATTTTTATATTTTGCTTCTCTATGTAATTTATTTCACTCCACTACATCTATTACAAGGAGAGTTCATTGTGACTGTGGACACAGCAATAAAGACTGACTTTAATGACTTGAGAAAGAAACATCCATGCACAGCTGTCTACACTCGCAGAAATTATTCAATACCTAAGGATAGCATTTCTTTTAAACTTTATTTATTTATTTGCCTTGGTGTTTACCTGGAACTGGGAACTGAAACTACAGACAGTTGTAAGTTGCCATGTGGGTGCTGGGAATCAAACCCAGGTCCTCCAGAAGAACAGTCAGTGCTCTTAACCACTGAGCCATCTCTCCAGCCCCAGGATAGCATTTTTTGCTGTTGTTCTTTATAAGTTAGTCACCGATTTATTGCTATCCACATATACAAACTCCAGAATCTTAGTACCATATCATAAGTAGGAATCTGTGTCCATGTTCCTGAGGCCAATAGGTTTGAAAACCCATACACTTGGCTATCTTCTTCTACAGATGGCATCAGCTGGATATTGACTAAGTCAGCTGGCCTTGGCTAGGGTAAATCACACACCGCTAGTTTAGCTCACACACTCATGTGCACTGAGGTGCTCTGATTCTAACTCATTTTCCTTCTAGAAAGTCAAGCGGCTTCATGTTCATTTTCTTTTAATGACAATGACAAATGACAAGAACAAATATGCCCCAATGTTCTAACTCACCTCAAGGATCTCCTTGAAGCACAGAGAATGATACCATGATGGCCAAATGTGAACTGTATGGCCACCCACCAGCTGAGTGTTGGAGTGCTCTGAAACTACAAAAGCAAAATCCTGGATAGAGAAAGAGATTTGTGGCTTTGACTGTATTCAGTGACAACATTCATTGTATATAAGGATGTCTTAATTTAGATCTCTATTGTTGTGAAGAGACTCCATAACCATGGCAACTCATAGAAAGGAAAGCATTTAATTAGGGCTAGCTTACAGTTTCAGAGGTTTAGTCCCTTATCTTAATGACGAGGTGAGAGCTCTGCATCTTGATCTGCAGGCAGCAGGAAAAGAACTCACTTGAGCTTCTGAGATCTCAAAACCTCCCTCATGGAAACTTCTTCCAACTAGGCCATATGTGATAGTAGTATCTCCCCCTATAATCCAAGTATTCAAATACATGAGTCTATTGTGACTAATTCAAGCCAACACAAGAGGCAAATACATTTAAAGGAGTAGGCATTGTATGATCAGAGAGTAGAAGATATTTTCAGAAAATAATGTCACTACAATATTTTCATTTGCAAGTCTTATCCCAAATATGAAATTTGAAGTGCTGTGAATGGTTGGTATAGAAATACATCTAAAGACAATTACTGATTTGATTAATTGATTTTGATTAAGTACTGAAATCAGCTATGTTTTCATGTTGGTTCTCTTCAAAAGAGAGAAATATGTCTTTGTGTCTTTTGCTAGACTGACAAAGATGGTCAAAAGTAGATAATAGCAAAGCAATAGAGCTCTTTGATATGCTAAATATATCTGGATTGGATATTCCCAAGGGTCTAGTTTCAAAGTATGTAAACTAATACTAATTTTTGTGTTGTTAAATATTTTAAACTTAGAGTATCTATAATATTGTTTTAATTATTATTTTTATTTTCCAATATTTATTATTTTAATATATTTTATATGAATACATGTTTTTATTTTTTTTAAAATTATAGTCAGTAAAGAAAATTAGTAGTTGTAGTTTGAAATGTTTTCTTTAAAAATGATTTTGTTGGAGCTGGAAAGATAATCAGACAGTAAGTGCTCTTATTGCTCTTTCAGAGGATCTGGGTTCAGTATCTATTGTCCATATAGCAGCTTACAACTGTAACTCCACAATTAGTGAATTCAGTGACTTCCCCTGGCCCTCAAAGGCACGGTACATGCCACAAAATATTTTTGCTATGAGATGTTTGGTAAAATAAAAGATTTGGAAAAGAGATTTGCTCATTATTATTTACAGAAAATAACCTTTTGAATTATTGATATTACTGTTGTAAATTAATTTTGCACAGAAATGCTGATGTGGCATTGCCACAGACATCATGTAATATAGATAAGTAAATACCACAGATCTGTGATTTCCCAGCACCATGGGAACCTTGAGTGGAGACACATGGTTTTAATTCTGCCACTGGAGGTTTAAATAAGAGAGTCAGAAGTTCAATGTCATCACACAGGCAGGCATGGATTAGGTGGAAATGTGTTCATTTCATTTAATTTCTAAATTTGAAATCCAGGAGTCCTATATCTCAATTTCATATACTAAGAAATAAATAAAAAACTTTAAAGCATTAAAGAAAGCCTTTAAAATAAATGAACTTTTGACAAAAAGAAAGAAAAAAGATGAAATTAAAATAATATTAAGTCAAATATTAAAAAAATATTTTGATGAGTGTATATGTATAAAAATACTATTGCCAGAAACTTAAAAAAGAAAATATATTTAGAAGAACAACACATAAACATTTAGTGGATCTGTCTAGGAATAGCAATATCAAATAACAAAATTTCCAGAAAATTAAAAGGAAAAGGGAATGAAAATAAAAATATTTTTAAAAGATGTAAACTTGCTATAACTTATTTATGGTTTCCAGAAGGACCAAAAGATTGCTCTAAAATGTGCTTTGTAGTTAATTTTTTTTGTGCCACCAGCTTACAAATAATGACATAGACATTTCTTAATAATTATGAAAGCTTGGCCTATAGCTTAGGCTTGTTTCTAACAAGGTCTCATAACTTAAATTAACCCATTTCGGTTAATTTACATTCTGTTACCACCAACTCTGTTTCTTCTCTGTCTTCTCATGTCTCTGGTGAGGTCAGATCCCTCCTCCTCTTTCTTTATCTCCCAGGAAGTTTCACCAATACCTCCTACCTAGCTATTGGTTGTTCAGCCTTTTATTATATAAGTTACAATAATATACCTTTATACAGTGCATAGGTATCCCACAATAGTGATTTAAAAATATTTAGCTGATGTTCAGTTTTTATTAAATATAGAAAACTTAGATATATGTGAGAATAAACTTAAAAAGTACAAAAACACCAAACTGAATCTCATTAATGTCCTGATTAAGTAAGGGACATGAAGAATGAGGGTCAATAGATAATGGCCTCATTGAAGCATGACATTCATGG
Organism: Sigmodon hispidus; assembly: GCA_004025045.1. NCBI lineage: Eukaryota > Metazoa > Chordata > Mammalia > Rodentia > Cricetidae > Sigmodon > Sigmodon hispidus. The sequence continues at coordinate 10,146 of PVIH01003231.1, read as the reverse complement.
CAACCAAAATCTAAGCAAGTCATGAATTATAGGAGCCTGCTATATAAAATAATAGGTATGGTTTATATAGGAATGATGCTTACATGATAAAAATAACCCTATGATCTTCACCACTATGTTATTCTATTGGAAGACAGTATGTATGTGTTCATGTGCATATGTATGCGTTCATGTGTATGTGTGTATTTGTTTATTTATATGTATACATGTGTGTTTGTGTAAATGTATATGTATTTATGGGTATTTCTGTATGTGTGTTTATGTGTATGTGCATGTGTTTATGTGCTTGTGTGTGCTTTAGTTGAAGGAGAACAAGATAAGAAAGACTAATATATTTCTCTAGTTTTCGATTTGCTAAGAAAATAGACAGCCACCCCATAGATAAACAATGACTAAAGAATAGAATATACTTGCAGCTTAGAAATATAGAAATGCATGACAGAATAACCATTTAAAATGCTGAATACACTTACATGAGATTGATAAATGGATGTAAAATAAATTCTAGTTGTTATTAAATGTAAACCCAGAGCCAGATATCGGGGGAAAAGCTGGAATATCAGAGAGATGAAACAGACCACAGTAAAATCTCTCCCAGCCAACTTCTCAAGGTAAAAGCTATCTTCCAGCTTCCTCAGCCTTGCTTCTTGTTGCTTCTACAGAATTATTCTCTGTCTGCCTATATCGCCTTAAATAACTCCCCCCCCAGTTGTTGCACTTTCGGTTTCAACTCTGCATCATATTCCAGAGCTAAGATTAAAGGTAGGAGCTACTATTTGGTACTTAGGCCTTGAACTCACAGAAAGACCTGTTTCTGGAGTTATGGGATTAAAGGCGTAGGTCACCACTCTCATCTTTCTCATGCTGGGATTAAAGGCCACTCTCTGACTCTCCTGCATTAACTGTGGGTGGATCTGTTCTCTGATATTCCAGACTGCTTTTATTAAATATATAATATATGACCACATATCCCCTTTGTGTCAAAAATAAAAAAGCATGCTTTTTAACATTAACATAAGGAAAACCATATACAATAGGTACAACAGTTATAAGCAATATGTACAAACAATAATTACATGAGTAATAGCCAGTTCTTTAACAATTGACAAATTGAAAGAAAATATTCCATTACCCTGTTTTGATGAGTCCAAAGGATAATATCTAATTCACTTTCTATCTAACTTTTATTACTAAATAAAAATTGCATTTTGATGTCTCTCAAACTTATACACTTTAATTTCTAAGTGAGTTTCTTTTCTAAAACTGTCACTAGTAAACTATATCTCATCTTCAACTCTCTCAGAGACTCTACAAAAATATTAACTAAGTAAGCAGAATGAGCAAGTAAGCAACTACCAAAAAATGTAAGAAATTAAGCAATTGGCTGCCTGGATAGTAACCCAAGATTCTTCTGAAAGGTTGAAGCTTTCATCTTCGGTCTATAGGCCTACCATGTCTGACAGAGTTCTCTGTGAAGCAGAATATTCTTACAGACCTTCTCACTTTGTCTTGGCAAGGTTTGGCAATTCTTTTTTGTGTGTATTTCCTGCTGGTCCATTTTGAGCATCATACTGTCATCAGTCAAGGCAAAAGTACATTCAACGCTGATGTGTTCTATTATTTTCCTTAGTTCCTTTCCCCAAAGCCTTTTTTATTCTCTTATTATCCTTTCTAGTTCCATGCTTTCTCATTCCCACAATAATTTTGAAAAATATATTCCTTTACCAGAACAAAATTGCTGCATTTAGCATCAGGTAGTGTTGGATTAAGAGGGAAGTTATGTTTAATAAATGTGATATATAGAGAGCACTTGAAGGTGAAATATGTGTCCTATATTAATATGAGGGGTGTATCTTCAAAGACACCAACTCTTTCAGAGAGCATTCCTTGAGTGTAGTAGGGAGTAGTTTTGTTCTCAAACACATGAAGAACCTCACACTATTGTATGCTTTCTCATGTGTAGGATAAAGGCTTTTCTGCCAAGCTATGCAAGGGGAGAAAAATGATTAGTCTATATGTCCAATTGATTTTGCCTCTCTTGTGGAGTGTGTCAAATAAATTGCATTTTTCCTGAGCCCATTTAGATGGAGTATTATCCTGCTGTGTTCCTTTGGATGCTGTACAGATTGGTGATTGCTGAATTGTAACACTAATCATAATAATTATCTATGTAATAAGTTCACAATATGAATTGTTACAGATGGTCACATTTTCTATCACAGAGCAATCAAGCCTATTTGTACAATCTACTTGCTCCTGGATAAAACAAAGAGCAACATGCAAGTTTCTGTATGTTCATCACACATTATAAGTGGCAATTTAGGTCTAGTGTATCAGAGAAAATGAGAGATGATAAAGCAGAGTGCTAAAGAACTTTCAAACAGAGCATATTTGGATTTCACTATTAGTTTTACAGATATTATCATTCTGGATCCGATTAAATACTAAAGAGTTGTTTTCACACAGCAAGCAATTTCTTTTCTCTATCTAAAATTTGCAATTCATTTTGACAGTAAAGAAGAGGTAAATGAATTATAATTCAATATTATAGTAATGTAAATACAAGTTACTGGAATATAATGTGGGCCATATTTGTGACCTGAACAAAGATGGTCCTCAGGCACTGTCTGTGACTGGGAGTACTTTAACTTTTCTGTCTCTTTATATAGTACCTTGTTACTTTAGTTAAGGAGCTGAATCTGGGTACCTATGAAGTGTAGTAAAAGTATAGCACTACGTATATTCTTTGCCTTTATTTTCTTGTTGCTGAGTTTGAATCTTGACTCAACTTTTCTTACCAAGATTTTCCCTGGCAGTGCCAAAATTTCATTGCAGCAAAAGGAATATTACTTCTTCTCTGAGTTTCATTTAATATTTCATCTAAATCAAAGCAGACTTTTGCTTTATGAGGGTAAACACACGGGAATTCACAAAAGTAGACTAGCAAACTTAGCTAACTGTTCTGTGCTCTATATCTTGTATATATGTATGAACAAATGCAAATATTAATGGCCATCTATTACCAATGCAAATTTATATCTTTATTTGTGGGCATCTATGTAGATATTTATGTGTATCTACATAATTGTACCTTTACAGGCTTTTGTTAATCTTTCTATATGGCTCAGTCTTTGTGTTTTCATATACCTCTATTTAGTAAAATGTAAGATTGTGTTTTATTTGCGTGCTTTAATTTTTCTAGTGCTATGTGAATGAACCAAGTATGTTAGGAAAGTCCTCTACTATTGACATATGTCCTAAGTTCATACTTGCTTTATGAGTTTTTTCTGGTTCTATTAAACCAATATTTTTCAGATACAGAGGATTTATACTGACCCTTTTGGTTATACTCTGTACCATCTGCATTGTTTTCAGAGGAGTATTTATTCGAAGTTCCAGTATTATAACTGTTTATTATATTTTTAAAATATGTAAGTGATTTAAGAAATTATAACTTGAATGTCAAAAATCTAGTTGTATTGACAGCTGGCAATTATGCAACCTGAAATCTGTGAAAACTAGATGTTTTTCAGAAAGTAACAATGTGAACTTTCTGCAAAAACTTAACTAACCATTCATTTGCTTCACATTTCTATTCTTATACAAGGTTTCCTAAAGCAAATGAAGCTGTTAGCTTTTTTATCTCTAATTTTTATTTGTTTCTATTTCTCAAAGTCTTGATAAATTTCTTTTTATTACAAAAAGAAATCTTTAAAATTCTCAGCTTCCAATTCCTAAAGCAAAAAATAGAAAGCTTTCTTTTGTGGGAAAAAAGACATCAATGCATTTAAAATATAATAATAAATAAAAAGATAATAGGTTTTGTGTTCCTTTAGTGTTTGATAATTAGCTAAATGACTTTAAACTGTTTAATAATTTACGCTCAATATTATTTTTCCTTGATGTCTGAGCCTGCATCTTTCAGTATATAGTATATAAATATGTCCATGGGATGTTCAAATTTATGTGTTTTGTAAATTTCTGGCTTCAAATATGTACATTTTCCAAAGAACACTTTTTAGGTAAGTTACATATTCATTTTTTAGAATTCAGTAACTCCATTTATTCTTTGTTTACTCATGTAGGTTTTCTGTCATGTGTTCTCTGTGAAATGTTTGCAGTTGTTACATTATTTTATAAATAATATAAGTATCACACTCATTTTCAAAATAGGAAGTTGAGAATTAATATCTTTACTTAATTTTTTATGCCCATGTCTAAAACTTAGGCCAAAATATCTGTCTTCTTAGACCAAGGATGGAGATCTTTTACATAGTTGCTTTCAAGAATGTATTCAAGGATCTTACAGCAGAAACTGTATCCTGTGGATTATGTGGTTTAATGCATATCAATAACCTCTTTACCAGGTGAAAATAGATAAATATGTAGCTTCTGATGTTTAAGACTTTAATTAATATTAAAAGGCAAATAAAGTGCTTTTTTCCATGATAAAACAACCTTGCTTGAGGTTCATAGACAGTTTCTGGTCCTTTCTCCATTTAATTGCCTGCATTGGTAACTTTCCTTTACAGAATTATCAACTCCAATTCTTGACATGTTTCCTGCAACTCTGATATCATTCATACGCTCATGTTTCATTATCTTTTATTATTTCCACATAAGCTCTACTCTTGGTAGCTGCTGTGTGAGGGACAGAAGCACAGCTATCTGATGCTGTCTACAGCAGCCTGAGTAATTGTGTTTGAGACCTCAATTGAGGCCGAGCCAGGGTTCTTGATTCTGCCGTAGCAAAGAATTTGAAAAGAAAATACAACAAAGTAGACTTGGTGTTTACTTTGAGTTTTGAAAATAGTTTGAAGCATGAGGGTTTTTTTTAAAAAAAGAGAGAGATGCACAAGGGAATAAACATTGGTAAGCATGTCTGTGTACTGAAAGAGTCATGCACATCTCAGTAGAAGCCAGATGAACACTCTTGGTGACTCCTAAATTACATTGTTTAAAGGATTCTGTCAGAAACCCCTCACCCCTTTTCTGGCTTCTTGATAAGTGAGATTCTAGAGTGATTTCAGAGGTGCCTTGGGTAGGATTACATCTGATACAATAAAATTAGGTTAACAAGACCTGCACACAGGGCTTAAGAGGTATTTTATGGTTTTCTGAAAATTAGAGGATCTAGAGGTGGGAAAGAACAAAGTCTATAGTTGATCACATATGTATACCTTAAACATGTTTTCTGGTTATGTAAACATTGTTATTAAATCTGTATACAAGGGTAATCCTGCCTTTCTGTAGGCAACTGGTTTGTTGTACTAGGCTTTGATTAACATCTTGAAAGAGGTCAGCTAAATTCCAGCCTGAGCTTTCCTCCCCCTCCCCATTGCCCTTTATTTCTTTCTTGTCTGTCATGTCTTGGTCTATCTGATGTCTCACTCTATACCAAATCAATAATACCTTATTATAAATTAGCTTCCTTTGTTATTTCTCCTCAGCATGCTTTGAAACAACCCCTTCAAATTTAACTCTTGCTTTTAAAATAGAAAAATTTATGTTCATTGCTTCTTTGAATGTTTATTATTCTCTGGTTTTCTATCTTGTACTTGCGAAATGAGCCAGAATCTTTTCTTTTTTTCTTGTTTTTATTTTGTTTGCAAGAAGCAATTTTCTTTCTTTCTTTTTTTTTTGTATTTCTCAAGAAAAACAGTAAATTGAATTTAAAATGCTGATAAGTTAATAATTCTAAAGAAAATAAAAATCATAAGCATGACTTATCAAGGGGGATAATGCAAATAATTTGCTACACATAAAATTACTTTGTGTTCAGCTTTCCCTCTGGATTTTTTTTTCTATCCCTGTATATCTCCATTCAAGGTCCCTTGCCCCTCCCGCCACATCAGATCATTTTTTCTTCTCCACAACTCCCCATCCCCTCCCTGGGCAGGTTGCAGACAGTCCCATGGTCCCACTGATCCAATAAGAGCCAGAACCTTAAACAGTGCTTTAGCCCTGGCTGAAAGTTACCAAAATCAAGGCCTTTGATCTACTCCTACATGATTCCTCTTTCCTAGTTAACTGACATTCTGAGAACAGAGTTTCCTTCCTCCTTGGACCTCTGTTTAGGGAAACATTTCATTCACCGTGATTCATAATAAAACTAAGAATGGCAAGAAGGATAAACTAAGTAATGGTGTGCTCTACTTAAAGAGTATATAGTTTTATATTTTTCAATCCTGTGATTTTACCATCGTTGGTTGATTCTAAACAAAATAAAACACTAATTTAATGACACATAAATTAATTTTAAATATATTTAAGCTCTTTTATGCCAATTCCAAAGTGAAAATGCCATTTTTTTCTATGGCAAATTTTAAGTTTCTGGGTTCTTCAGTTAGTTTTGCAGAATTTGAATCAAGGCCTTTGTGTATATATTATACTGTCACTGAGTCTTATTATGTTGGCCACAAAGTTTGCATGCGATTCCTTGTTTCTTATTTTCTGGTATTAAAATATGCACTGCTTGTGGTTTTCTTGAAAAATGGCATAAGTATTCATGAGCTTTCTTTTTGTGGAAAGATAACACATAGAGCTAAATATTAACTTGAAGAGAAGCTCTTCTGAGAACAGGAAAAATTATAAAATGTGGTTTTGTGGCAGTAAGCTGGAATCAGGATGATAGTGAATGCATGAAATTGATGACCCCTGTCCTTCAAATGCTTTGATTCACTTCCTCTACAGGTCACAGTCATGGTTGTGCCTTAGAACTTAGTAGCATTGATGTGAATTCTTGATCTATTTAAACTAATCCTAGATATTTTCATTATATTATCTCAGAAAGATGAAATAAAGATATTCCAAAGAAAAAGATAAGATTGAAAATGTTTCACATACAGGTGCTTAGGCTGTAATTGTACCTTTGTGTTTGGGGGTATAATACATGCCTTTAACACAAATCCAATTTTTCACATAATGTAATAACAACTGCCGTGATATAGTGATTGGTATTATAAAAAGTGCTGTGAGAGAAATGCTGTTATTATGAAAATCCTATTAGCAAGTCTCAGTGTGCTGTACATGCAGGGTAGATTTATTAACATACTCTCTGCAGTCACTTTGCTGAAAACAGTTTTACCAGCTATGAAATACTATATAATAATGTCATTAATGAATGTGTCTAATTGCAGTATATAAAAGTGAAACATTGAATAGCTTGAAATGGATTTTGTGGATGCTGGGCTTATTTTGAATAGATGTGATGAAGAAGAGACATGCCATGCACCCCATTTCTATGTTGTCACATGTCAAGTGATAGATCCTTAAGAGCAAGTCAGTTAGATTAACGAGAAAATGTTGGGTCTTTTATAAAAAGCTGTCAGTAGATGGCAATGTGACTGTTTTATACTGATTTTTATACCATATGGATTGAAAATCTTGAGATTGTTCACATTTGCTGCCTAAATTACTGTAACCCCCCCCCCAAAGAGTTCCAAGAGCCCTTTTAGACTATTCTTTGAATAATTGATAGTTACAAATGAAAAGCCATGCCTAGAATTTCCTAAGTGATCAAAGTTGTTTTAATTTTCCAGTGGTCAGGGTTGAATAAAAATAATGTTACAAACTATACCATCAATAATCAGGAAGGACAGATTGTCTCAAGCTACAGCACTTTAAAGAAATCCTTGATAGCACCTCACCTAAGCATTACAGCCAGCATTGGGCTCTGGTCCTTGATTAATGTAAGGGGAGGTGCCTAGTATTTTTGAAACTTGATAGGCAAAGTTTGGTTGTTATTCCTGGGAGGTCTGGTCTGCCCTTTTATGAAGGGAAACGGAGGAGAAGTGGATAGAGAAGGTGAAGTGAAAGGGACTGACTTAGAGAAGGGCGAAGAGACTACAATCAGGATATAACATATGAGAAAATAAATTAATGAAAAAAGAAATAATGACAGAGTCTGGAGAGGAAGCCTGGCTGGAGTTTTGGCTCCTAGATCCTGAACACTCTTATAATAAAATCTTGAGAGTTTTAGCAGGAACTGTAAAGATTTGTTTCCATGCAGTTTATTGAGGTCTAATCTTGTATCTACTTTTTAGGGTATAAGTGTCAAAGATAGAAAAACATTACAACAGAGTGTATTGAAGGGTGACAGTGGGTCTCAACCTGTGGCTCATAAGCCTTGTAGGTGGGGGTTGAACTACCCTTTCACAGGGGTCATTTATCAGACATCCTGCATGTCAGATATTTACATTACAATCATTAACAGTTCCAGAATTCCATCTATGAGGTAGCAACAAAAATTTTGTGATTGAGGGACACCATGACAAACTGAACTGTAGTAGAGGGTCACAGCATTGGGAAGGTTGAGAACCACTGTATTAAAACTGAGAATTAAGCCTTTTGTCATTTATGAAAAGTCTATTAAATAATCCCCATTTCTGTTTTATCTTTAAGATAAGTGCATGTACCTTATAAACATGTCTGAAAGACTTTATATATGTACATATATACATATGAATATATATGTATGTATATATGATTATACATGCTTGTTCCTTGATAAGCATTTTGAAGACAGATTACATTAGTCTGTTGGTATTTTAAAATGACAACAAAATGCAGGAATATTCTGGAAACCTACTCATTCTAAGATTCCTTAGAGATGATTCATGTGACTCAAAAATGCCAAAAAATTTAACAATTCACATTTTAGAAACTGGGACTTAAAAAGATGTTTTCTTTTAGTAACTCCTCTGGAAAAGTCTTCTTTAATCTAGTCATAAAAATAATATATAAATCAAAAATGATATCTGGCTTTCTTTTAAATATTTAGAAAATAAAATGCAATTTCGGTATTGTTTAAAAGCATATATAGAATACCATATCAGAAATAAATTTAAGTTTACACATATTCAGCAATGAAAGCAATAAAATAACATCATTGTGGAATGTTTATTTGGTATTTAATATCAATAGTTCTTTTCAATGATAGATTTTAGATAATTCTCAGTTGTTTGTTGTAAAGGTAAACACTTTAAAACATAAGAAGATGATTTTTTTTCATTAAAAATATAAGAGAAACATTTTCTCCCTTCTACTGTCTCAGAATATTTTATTATAGAAAATTTATGCTTTAATCCTTCTGTGGAAAAACAGACATCTGTGAGATGAGCTTTCACCACACTAGGGCTTCAGGGATTGAGCATAAAATTTGTACTTGGGCACCAGCTCCATGTATGGTGATGTAAAGCTTCAACAGTAGGGAATGACCTTCAGATTATGAAGGGTAACCGACAGACTTGGCAAACAGCCTCTGCAGTTTACAGGAGGGTGTTTATGTGAACTGTTTGGCCAAACACTCAATAATATTTAATCTATTTTGTCAATGCAAGTTTTGTTAGGTGGCATAAGATGTGTAATTGATGCATTATTACTTTGATGTTTCTGGAAGATTCCTTGCATGCTACCAGAGGAGAAAAGTAATCCTCAATAATCACCCATTTTCAAACCCTGTTACCTACAACAGCAACCTACCTGAAGGACATAGCAGTGTAATAGTGGAACAAATATAGTGGGAATAACCAACAACTTTTTGATTGAATTTAAGGCCACTGTATGAGATGGAGCCCATGCCTGCCACTCCTAAAGTAGCCAAGAACTAGAGACTAAATAGTTTATAGACCTTAGGGAATGCGTCCACTGTTATTCGTTTTAAGGAACATAGCAGTAAAATGACTCCTATGACAAATTGCTATATCTATAGGTCAGTAAGTCATCATGTCCCATCAGAGAAGCTTTTGCAGTCAATGATGATAAACATAGAGACAGTAAACTGTGCAATATGCAAAGTGAGACTTAGAAGGAAGCACTCAGCCTTAAATAATGTCCTTTTCTATTAAGTTCAAAGTGGTTGGGGTTAAGTTGAGGTCTTTGATCCACTTGGATTTGAGTTTTGTGCAGGGTGACAGGCTCGGATCTAATTGCATTTTTCTACACAGTTCCTTCCAGTTATGCCAACACCATTTGTTAAATAAGCTATCTTTTTTCCATTGAATGTTTTGGGCCTCTTTGTCAAAAATCAGGTGTTCATAGGTTTTTGGGTTAATGTCTGGATCCTCAATTCTATTCCATTGGTCCACAAGTCTGTTTTTATGCCAGTACCAGACTGTTTTTATTACTGTAGCTCTATAGTATAGC